>SCLH01001439.1:86385-113076 GCA_004367855.1 Oikopleura vanhoeffeni
TACTCTGAGGGCGGGTGATCCATATCTTTTTAAAGGTAGAGTAACACACTAAACAGGGAGGTGTGGTATATATAATAGGGATTTTAAGCAAGCACACATATATCAGTCACTTTTTAGCCCAAATTTTCATAAAACTGAGCACAAATATTTAGTTAATAATAAAATAGTTGGTCCGAATCGGACCAATTTTTAATTTTGTTTCTGAGATTACTGAAATTGTTTATTTATCGGTTTTTGTTAAAAAATTGGAAACAATGGTCTGATTCGGACCACTTTTTATAATCTAATTGTTTTTAAATAATTGTGCTCAATTTAAGTTATTTTAAAACTCAATCGAATAAGTCGTTTTCAAAAGCCGAATTATATAAAATGTTTGCAATAAAGTGGCTAATATGTGCGAGGAGGCCCCGTAATCGATTTCAAAGACTTTTTGAAATCCGTTTTGTGGGTCCGCTCAAAGCCATACAAATTGTATTATACAGATAACTCAACCAGTATTAATAATATATAATTATTTGCTATTAAAAAATAGAACTTTTTTACAACATGTTTCGAATTTTTATTCATCTTCAGGTAATGAGCGAGAACAGAAAATAATTTTTTAGTCGAAAAAGTTGACACAAAAAAACAGTAATTTGGCAAAACGGGCTCTCAGAAATTTTGCCAAANGTTTATCAATGGGGTCTAGAATAAGTTCAGCAATAAGTAATATTTTTAACATATGTTGGAATCAACCATTATTCAGAAGTATGTAGATGAAAATATTATATTATTTTATTGTCGTTATGTCGATGATTGTCTTCTTTTGGTACGTAAAAGAAATAAAAATAAAATTTTAGGTGAAATGAACTCTTTTGATAGTGGCCTGAAGTTCACTGAAACCGAAATGTCCGAAAATAAACTCATTTTTCTGGACACTCAAGTCGTTATTGTAGATGATAAACTAGAATTAGAGCAATATCGCAAAACATCTACTCAAACTAGGAGTATGATGAATTATAAACAGGCCATAGCACCACGACAATATAAAAATTCTTGTCTTAGTGGCGAAATTTACCGTGCGTAATAGAAAAATATACCCCAAACTATCGCCTTAAAATTTGCTTCAAAATTTGCTAGAAAAAGTAATCTTACCCCGCCTTAAGGGGGTATCAGCGATGTGGCAGACTGGCGTCCATTTAATTTACGTAAATAATTAGTTGGTTTATTTTTTTGTGCTTATTATCGTTAGCTGAACCACAATAAATGTGTATTATTATTGTTGGTTTATTTGCAGTCATGGTAAGACCGGCTACAATATATTTCCGTCAATTAAGACTCGAATATTTTGCAAACCCGTTTTTAATGCAGTTTGAACTTTTGATTGTTTAAATAATATTTGTACAAAATTTTCAGTGTGATAAGATTTCTTTATTACGGGGGTTTTTTTCTTGATTATCTTATCCATTCATACAATTCCAAATCCTAACCTGCAGACACAACAAACATAATGTTACCCACATAAATAGTTTCAAGTCCCACTAACAAACCTTGAATAACAAATTTTGAGAAAAAACGAAAAAAAAGGAGGTCCATATCGGCCTCAACCACAGAACTAAGTAGGAATTTTTCAGAAGTAAAAAAAAGAAAAAAAATCGAATCCCACTAGGATCCAACCGGGGCGAACCAGCAAAAAAATTTTTAGATCCCATTGTTTCAAAAGAAAAATTAAAAAAAGTGTGATTTTTTTACTTAAAGTTCCATCAAAAATCCATTGTTTCACGCCCCGCCTCTGATGCGTCCTGATTCATCGAAATTTTCTAGATGACGCTCTTTCCCATTGTCCATATTGTGTCATTCAACCTACACCATTTCCATCCAATTGTGACCCCATTGACCTAATCATATTCATTTTCCAAATTTTGATTTGAAATAAAATTATTGACTAATTTTTATAAAAAAACATATTGATTTTGTTGGTTTTGGCCTTTTGTTGAGAGAATCATATCGAGAACCTCCAATTTCTCTGACTGCGCTGGATCTTGTTGGAAAAAATGTCAGACGGGAATTATTTCTGTATGCCTCGGACGGTTATTTCAGACACAAAGGAACTATACCAGGTGGTATATGAGGATGGGTCGGTGCTTTCTACCTCTGTTGGTGAGAGAATTTTCTGGCTACGGCGTGAACTTTCAAACCTGGTTAGTTTTTTACCTATTTTTCATTTAGGATTTGTTAACCACCGTCTATTCTTATTGTACATTTTGGTTGCTTTTCCGGTACATTTGATCCTTGATTTTTTTTTAGGGGGGAAAAAAACATTTTTTTCAAAAAACCATAAAAATAAATTCATTTTTCTGTCCGCTTTTCATATCCATTTTTTTTTATTCTCTTTTTCAGAGCGATCCAACCGGCACCATTTACACCGCCAAATTCCAACAAACTGAGGCTGCACAGCTGATGGTTTCTTGTCATAAAACCTATGATTGTATGGTAATGACAGAAACCGATAGAGACAACATTTTGTCTTCCGGACCAGCCCGTTTTCAACTTTTGACTGCATACCATCCTGGTATAACCGGTCGTTTTTCTGAAAATTTTGGCTCAAAGTTGTCCACCTCCTATCCTAAAGGCTTATTTTGCGTTTTATTAAAGCTGGAGGTCGTTACTGCTCATTTGAAGAAATCACAATTCTGTGACGAAATGGTTCTTTCAAAAACAAATGAGATGGTTAAATTCTGTCGCGCCCTGTCGAATATATATCAGGTTTGTCTTCAGTATTTGTTTATTTCAAAAGAGTTATTTCACTTTTTTCTTTCTATTAATTTGATAGAAAAGAAAAAAAAACTTTTTTATGTCCAAATTGTCTTTTCGTCCAAAATGTCATTTGTCCATGGTGCCATCTGTGAACAACAGGATCAAACGTCCGACCTTCATTTTTGTCTAATAATGTCTGTTGTCCAAAATGTCACCATTTTTTTGTCCAAAATGCATTTTTTTTTTTGTCCAAATGCATCTATATTTCTATATTAATCTTTGTTTTTTTTTTAGCAATTCAGCTTTATTGGAGCAGATGTAATAGAATGTGTTGGTTATTTCCGGGATCAGTGTATCTTCCTAAATTCAGTAAGTTCCATTATAATATGTCAATAAGAAATGCACCACCACTACGGATATTGTTTTTGTATATTTTTTTAAAAAATATTTATAAAATATTTTTAAGGTTTTTTCCTTTTACTGGCGATATTGGTACTGCAAAGTAAAATTTGGTGGAGACGTTTTGAAGACTTGGGAGTCAACCTTCGATATCAATCTTGTGGATCGAAAATTGAAAAGTATTCCCCTGATTGTTGCAGATTATTTAGCTCGTCTTGTTACCATTCCAAGTATTCCAATCCATCAAACCAAAGATCCAACCCAACAATCCAGTGCAGTCAAATCCAGCAGTATCGCAGGCAGAAAGGCTACTCCTTCCGTTGCATGTAATTTTGATAAACTCAAACCCACGACTTCAAAACATAGGCCAGGACAAAACCTTATCCCTTCGCGTGCGAGTTTTTTAGATGCTGTTGTTAAAAGTGAAGTCATCGATGAAATTGACAATTCTTTACCGGTCGTCGGACGTTTTCCGCTTGACCAGAATTGTCACAAAAAGCCGTTTTCGAGCTCGGTCATTCGTATACCCTACATGACCTTTGACAGGGTTGTTAACCATGCATCCACCTTATTAGTTGGTAAAAAGCTGAAATCGAAAGGCAAGCCTTTCCTTCGTAGTAAAGTAACTCCCAGACTCTCCCCTGTCAAAAAAATCATCGACTCAAACCGGTTAACTTTTTCTAGTGTTAATCATTTAGGCAAACGTATAAAGTTGGAGCCCACAGAGGTTTTCGTGGCATCAGAACAGGGTTACCAATATGTTAGTCGCCCAGAATTTTCTGACTCGGAATCGTCATTGGTGATTACGATCTCTTCCGATTCTGATTAGGTGAAAAAAAATAATTTTTTTTTTGGAACATTTCCAAATTTGTATTTTTCTTATTTTTTTTGGGGATATAAATTGACGGACACAGTATTTTCCCATTTATTTTGTAGTTTTATTTTTCATTTGGCATTTTTGCCTTCTTATTTTGACCATCATTTAAGCCCTATGTGCCTCATTTTGACGTTTTGAAGTATTGTTATTGTATATCAGTCATTTTAAATATCTCCACCAACATTATGACTATACCGATCACATAGTCACTTTTCCCTCCTAATTTTTGATTCATACTCTTTACATTATTTCATCCTTTTGTACACAACATGAGAAGCCATTTCATTTATACAAAATACCATCAACATAAGGCAAAACGAGATTTCTATTTTAACTATAATTGTTGTTGTTTGTATATTGAAATTTTCTATCGTTTAATCTGCCTTCAAAAAATCCTTATTGACCATTTAATGTGTGTTTTTGTATGATAGATCAATAAAACACCATATGATTAACAATTATAGCATCAAGTACAAAAATTTGTAGAAAAACATTTTGTACTTGCTTTTTAACTTTTTTTTGATAGTCTTCCTTTGCACTTTTATCGCATATGATTTTAATTTCACCTCCATATTTATGCATATTTGAGTCATAAAAAATGTTCCAAAGTCAAGGGTTGTCGTGATAAACTTTTAGCAGGTTGGTGAGGTTCAGAATAATAAAGTAATCGCACTGGATTGGTTCGAAAAGGTGGTTGTAGCAAAAGTAAACGAGTCACTTTAAAACGGGTGACTAATGGACATGGATTTCCGTTGGTCATTTAAATTTGCATTTTGGTCGTTTTTAAGATTCGCCATTTACAAGCCAGACAATCTGATCACTTTTTCTTGGGAAGTGGTGGATTTTGAATACGATAAGACCTTTTTGAAATCGATAGTTTCGAACTTTTCCATCTTTTTGTTCAGTTTATTCAATGTATTTGAATACTGATTTTGTGTGGAGAAAATGAATGAGAATCCCTTTTTTTTTGGAAAAGTTCGACTATTATACATTTTTTAATAAAAACTTATGAGTCACTTTTATAAAGTTTGATGACTCATCGATCTTTATTCTCATTCTTAAGGTTCTTTTTTTTGAGAAATGTATTTCATCTTTTCCAAATTGGTCTACTCGTAAGTATATTGTTAGCTTAGTGTAGTATATTGTCTCTTGCCTGGGAAATATTCCCACGAAATCTTTCCATTTTTCAACCAATCAGCGCAATTCTTCCAGCACGAGACCATACTTTCTTAACCTTCTTCAATTCTCATTGGTTAGATTTATAAGAAAGCTTTCCAGACCAATTCTGTATAGTAACTTTTACATATACAATTTCAGGTTCTGTAAAGTTTGATATTTCATGATTAATCGGATTTTGGTTTTTAATCTGGATTTTCATAATTGTACTTCATTCTTAAAATCGTAGTCACAGAAAATTACCTCGATTTTTAAACAAATATATTTTTGTCGGCTGTCTGGGAATTTATCTTATAGTCTGAGATTAATTGGCTCTGTTGTTTCCTGTTGTAATTTTGGTTGGATTTCTTGAAAATTTCCCGGTTTGACTTTGGTTGGCTGTTGGTAACGAACTGTTTGTTGTTGTAGGTAACAATTACCGGTTTTTCTCCGTTTGGATTTACTCCCTGGCATTTTGACCCCGATAAAATGGTCTTTTTGAGTGAGTATGAGAGTCTGCGTCGATTATGTGACCACATTGATGGGTGTGATAAAACGGATGTCACCAAAATTTCCGCCAAAAACAAACTTGCACGGGTTTTTAGACAAATAATTTTTGCTTTATGCACCATTTCGGTCCATGGAATTGTTAAATCCAGTAATCATGCTACTGTAAATAGTTCCATAGCATCCCCTAGTTTTAATTCCCTTGCATTTTTGGTTTTGGTATCACCAAATGGAAAACAGGTATACCGCACCTTTTCATTTTTTGGTGGACTCAAAAAATTCTCCAGTCCTCATCATATTTTGACTCACTTCAGAATTGATATAACTTTTTTGCGGCATTTCGGGGTCAACTTGTCACTTAGTATTTTAAGTCCAACAGATTTAGCCAGGTTATGTTTCCTGCAGCGTCATGATAGTATCCCGTCTGTATTGGATATTCATGGGAGCTTTTCGTATGGACATTTTGTCGGTAATTATCACGGATCCTTTGGTGGTGATATACTGCTCATTTTGAATGTAATTTCGCAACATTTCCATTTTGAGACATTGACTCCAACAACTAGTAAGTTTCATCCATTTTTGATTTAGAATTATTACTTTTGTCATATTTCAATTTGTCCAAAATGTCATTATAAATTCCATTTTGACGTTCTTTTCATATTTTGCTCTTTATCGCTCCTTTGATCGAATTTCGAAAGTTATGAGAAAAACGATGGACTGTGTACACCTTTTTTTTTCAATTCCATATATATTTCAAATCCATTATGTGTGAATCCCATGGTCCAAACATGTGACAATACATAGTTTTTCATTTTTTCTATAAATACAAATTTACTGTATTTTTCTAGTATATTCAAGCGGCTTTAATCAATGCCCAAAAACCAACTTTTCAAACAGTTCTTTTCGAATTAACTTAGTCCAAAATGTCCAGATCTGTCCAAAATGTCCACAACCAATTTCAATAATAATTTTAGGACACCTAAACTCTTCTACTTTTCGGTCTGACCCGAAATCAATAATGACCGGTGAACGTTTTATTCGTCTGAGTCTGGGTGTGGGTGGTATGAAACGAAACGGGAGTTATCATGGCATCTTAGCTATTGGGAGCACGTTGTGCGGTCTGTTGCATGGTTTTATTGGACATTCCAAAACGTCCTGGGGATCGGATGTTGTATGGCCTGGTATTTTGAACAAATATCGGTAAGTATATGAAAATGTATATATTTCCCGATTTTTTAATTAATTGTCCAAAATGTCCATAAATGTCCAAAATGTCACACTTTTAAATTGTTCATTTGCTGATTCTTAGACTTCCAAAGACAACATTTGTCTTCGATTTTTATTAAATCTTTATATTTTTGTCTTATTGTATTCAAAATTTTGCATTGTATTTTGTTTTTCTTTAGAAATGTGATGTTTTTGTTGATTGAATTATGCCATTTTTTCAGACAGATTTTTCGAAACTGTCAAGATTTAATATTAAACAATAGATTTTTACGTTCTATCTTTAAATGTTTGTTTTTTAAGTGGTTTGAAATCCATGGGTGCCCAAAAGACTGTAGACTTGGCTGGTGTACTCACTGGAACTGTCGGTGGTCACTATAAGTTTTTATATCATCGATTGTCAATGCCAGAGTTTTTCCGATTGTGCCTTTGTGCCGACTATCTGGCCACCAATGTTTTTTATTCTGAATTCCAGAGTTTTTTCCAGCATAAATATTGGGATTATATGGCCAATCATACTAATGGGGTCAAATTGTCCAATTCCGAAATGGAGGCGCTAGATTGGTTGGCAAATTGGCGTGAAGGTGGAGAACCATATTCAATGGAGATAATGAAACGATGCGGTGCTCCATATTGCCAATGTGCTCGCTATTTGTAATTTTGATGCCTCTGTTTTTTTTTAAATTATCGCATTTTTCAAATATTTAGGATTTGTACTCTTAAGTCTGACAGACTTTATGTTGTGTCAGCTCATCAGAAAGCAGAAAGAATTGTAAAGAACACAAAAGGAAGGGTGGAACATTTTTCCACTTTTTTCTGTGACTTCTGATTTTCTGCTGGTTGTCGCTGATTGGCTGATTCTAATTGTCGATCTTTCTCTTCACTTTTTTGATTATATTTATCTTTCAATACAAATTTAAATGAAAAAAGAATCAAAACCTGAGTACAAAAACGTCCTCTCCAACATTTCCAGAATATAGCCAATTTTCCTCATTTTTTTTTAAACAAAAAAAAAGAGATTATTTTTTTGTTATTATATTTTCTGGTTTATATTTTTCTGCTTTTTTCGTTTTTTTCCAAATCCATTTTGCTGCCAAACCCTTTCCATTTATTCCAATTGCCATTCATTCAAGTATTCGCACATTCAATAAAACCATTTATGAAAGAAAAAATTTGACAGTATTTCAGTTTATTTTTGGCGTCCTTTAGTATATTATTCGTCCATTATTGTTTGTTTTTATTCGGTAGAATTACTGTATTTCAGTTTTTACCTCGAAATATTGATAGGGTGTTTTTTAACATTGTTTTTTTTTTATTCAGCAGGTTTTGTCACTCCATTTAAATGTTTTCCAATTTTCGTTTGAATTGGTGTTTTTCGAAAGGGAAACAAGTTGTTTTTTTGTGTTTTCTATTGCTTGCTTTTGGCGTAATTTCAGGAATTCTATTTCAAATTTATATTTTTTGACTTTCATTTTAAGTTTAGTTTCTTTTATGAAGTTGTGTTTTTTCGAAGTTTATATTTTAAATTTATATATTTTTTTGTTCTTTTCATATTTCCCTTTGGATTTTTCCGATATATATTAGAGGTTGTTAATCAGAGATTCTCATGCAAGTTTTTTTAGAAAAAAACAAAAAAGGTTTCCTTCTCGTTTATTTGATGTCGGCTATTGGTCCAACGCGTCAGCAATTGCAAATTTCATATGATGAATGTAAGTTTCCTTTCCAAAAAAAATTCAAAGAAATTGACGGGGTGCTCCTTTTTCTGGTCATTTTTGGTTATTGTATTTTTCCCTTTTTTTTTTGCTTTATTCGATATCATGAGCTATTCACCAAATGGCCATAGAAAGTAGCCACCAACATTTCATTCCATATTTTTGTAAATTTCAGAGTTGAAAACCTATCATTTTTGACCATATCTTATAAACACTATCTAATAGGTATACCGTTTACTGCGCCTAATACGGGTGACATTACTCTGCCGGTTTCCAGTCCATTTTCCAGTCCTTCGCCAGGTCCTACATCTGTTCCACATTCCCCTCCGTACACTCCTCCTGGTCAGAAAAACTGTGGATATGGTCGGTATGACCCAGAATTCGATGAAAATGGCAAACGAGTCCATTTATTTAGTAATATATCTCAGCCCCTTTTTTTGTTTTTTTTTTAAAAGATCATTTATAGATCGCCGTTTATGTCCAGTTCGGTGTTCCAGAGCTTTGATAATGAACTCTTTGTTGGCGCGTGGTTTAAATTTACTGGTTACAGCAAGTAGAGATAACTGGTTTTCCGGTGGGCCCATAAGATTGAAATACGTCACTACTAATGGAAAGTCACCCTTTCATAATGTATCTGAGGCTTTTGTCAAATGTCCATTTTTAAAGCATATCATAATTATTGATGGTTTTAACAATTCCTCAATCCAGTTAATGCAGATCGTAGAGTCAACTATTATTGATGTTTTTTGTTCTTTACCAGTTCCATCAGCTTCTGCATCATTGTGGGCTGTGGGGTGGGAATCTAATTTTCGCTGGGGTGATTCCTTCTCCGGTAGATGTTCTATAGAATTTCTATATGACCTGACGTCTTTGGTTTCCATTATTTTTGTGCCTGGAACTTGTGTTGTTAGAAATTTTGAAGCAAAAATGGTTTGTTTCTATGATTATATTTCACCATTTTTCTAGGCTCTCCATTTTTTATAGAATCATTAAGTTAAATTTATTAATTTTTTAGACTTGGGCTGAGACAATGATGGGTGTTAAACTGCTTTTCAATCTATCTTCAGAAGTTTTGGAGTCTCCGGAGACCATTATTTTTTTGGTTCCATGTGGCATACCACTATTTCAAAGGTTAAATTTGGTTTGAAATAATACCGAGAGGACTTTCTTCTTTTTTCTCCATAACAAAAAAGAAAATTTTTGTTTGAGAAACATTTCAGTTTTCAGTAATAATTATCATCATTGATAATCTTTATAAAATATAGATATAATAGACGTTTCGCATTTTTATTGAATCATCAGTATTTTTCTGGACTAATTGTTCAGAAGATAATGCTGGTTTTTTTTTTTATCGAGAAATTTGGCGCAATTGAAAACCAGCTCGTTATTTTATTTTTCCCTTTCTTTTCTATATTTGTTTTACATTATTTTCACCAAAATTAATTCCAGGCTCATTATCAATCTTGGCTTTTCTTTAATTTCATGGTATGAATACAGCTGGAAACAGGGTCCAAATTCAAATTTTCCCAATTGTGATGATGTTCGGACTTCAATGCAACAATTTACTGGGGCTATGCATCGTATAGTCAGCAGTGCCCCGAGTCATCCGGATTTAATTTTTGATGACATTCCCCAACTCTATTCTCGACCGTAGTGTTAATCGTGGGTGGTGAAGCGACCCCAAAAAAAAACCAACCATGTACACACTCACAGAAACCAGAACCATCCCAAATGAAAACTAGAACCACATTTTTCTCACCATTTCAGCCCTTCCAAATACAGCCATAATTCTATTTTTACATGATAGTCTTAATTTTTATTTATCGTCAGGCTATTTTGTTTTTTTTTCATAATTTTTGTAAAAATCTTTAGAAAGACGGGATATTTTATATAAGAATGTCATCACTTCCTTCTTACGATAGTCTCGAATGTCCATTGCTAGCTCCTTTGCCTCCATCTAGGTCCATTGTCAGTGCGTTGGTTCATGGTTTGGATGCCACCAATTTGTCTGGAACCGCTGTGTTGAGTTGTGTTGGCTATTCTGAAACTGAGTCTGACCTGCTTTTAATGGAGCCCAATTGTAAGTATTAGTTTTAGAGTAGCACTGCAAATGTAGGGAATAAGTATGTGTTGATAAAGAAAAAAAAATATCAATTGATATTCGTAAATTCATGAAATTTATTTTAATTTTCAGTGCAAAGTTCTCCTTTGTCTCATAGACGTTTCGCGGAGAATTCTAATCTACTTCGGAGTGTAATCACACGGCTGGAGGCAAACCTGGACGTAGTCAACAATCCCATTTTGCCAAGTCCAGTACTCTCTGCTGCCACCACCAAAGATCAGTCCACACAGACATTTTCACTTTCTGTTGCTGATGAGCGATATGTAACTCAAATGTCATCTCAGGATTGTTGTTCGTCTAATCATAACTCCCCATTGAGTCGTAATATAAATGATTTAATAGGTATTATATTTAAATCAATTTTAATGTATTATTTTAAAAGACGAATTTTTTTTTAGTTTCCATTCGTTATAATATCAGGTCGACATTGGATACGATTGAGGAATCCGATAAACATCCAGACTGTGCTCCATGCTCTGTTTTTGAAGAACATTCTGACACCATTTTTTTGTCTTGATTAGGTCTTTTTCCAGTGTTTTTATTTGCATAATTTTTATGTAGATTTTTTATGATCAACATTTATAATTTTAGCAACAATTTCCAAATTTTCCACTTTTCCAATTTCCATTGTTTTTTTTTTAATTTTCATTATATGTAGCTTCTATTTTCGACAACAAATCAAATCAATCCACAAAAAAATAATTCTATTCCCTCTTTTTTTGTAGATTTTCAAAATTATGATCAACCCACTGGCGTACAAGAAGAAACGTATTTATTCTCAGAGTAATGTTGTCAAACCCACTCAGCGCGTTTCTTCAGCAGCTGATCTTTCTGTGACCGCACGGGGCGCTCTCACTTCAAGAATTTCACGTGGCCATCCTCCCACTCCCACTGATTATAGATATGAATCTTTTTCTGATAATCAGGGAGGTGAGCCAATACGGGTACCTCCAAATAACTATGCCCGATCCTCCAACAATCGTTACCAAGCTCATGAAAAACATGTGTCAGATTTACGCAATCTCAATGATAGTCTTTTCCGTAATTGTTTGCTATCAGTTTCCACCGCGAGATGCAAGTTAAAAGAGACTTTGGAGTTGGCTCACAGACAGGTTTTTTGTTTTTGTCTTTGTGGATAAATTGATTTTTAGAAGTAGTTTTTTTTTCTATTTGCGAGAAAAAAAAAACTTATCGTTTTTAAGACTTTCATTTTCAAGTTCATTTCTAGGCTCAGAAGGATTTGTCAGTGGCAAAAAAGTATGGATATAATGCTGGGATTTTGGAACTGCCCTTGTCTCGTGCTGATATCTCTTTGAATCCTGGTCGTTCGTTGGTCATCCCTGAAAAGTTATTACCTTTGGCAACTGGTAATTTGGTGAGTTTTTACCCTTTTCTCGTTATCATTTTTTTCTTATTTCCGGTTTGAATCAGTAAAGTTGGCCTTTTAATAATTTTCTTTTGTTTTTACTGGCACTGATTTCGGTGGAAAACAAAAAATTAGCATATATTTTGAGTTCTTATTTCCATTTTATCTGGTTTTTTTTTTTCTTCTTTTTATTTTTTCTTATATATGTTTAATAATCCACTTTTTTCAGACCAAGGGTGACAAAGCTGAAAATGACATGTTGGCTCAATTTATGGTCACATTATGCAGCATTTTGGTCCAACTTGATAAGTCACATGATCGCTATTACACCCAACATGCAGCTTTGGTTAAAAAACCATTTTGGGTATATCTAGCCACCAATTATTCATCATCTGTTGCCAACACTATTGATAATGTAATGTCCTCCATTCTGCCACCAAATGGGTTTTTGACTGGAAGTTCTGGTAAGTGTTCTAACATCATATTTTTGTATTTCTACCTTTACATTGATATAGTTTTTTTAAAAAGGAAACTTTGAAAAAAGCAAAGTGATTCTTTTTTTTTAAAAAGGAAACAAAGTAGTCGTCAAAAAAGAATCGACTGCTTCACTTATAATCATTTCATTTTTGACAACTTTTATTACATATTGTTCATGTAACTGTATCATTAACAGTTTTCAAGATATTGTTTATCTTTACAATTTATAACAAAAGTTGTTTAGTTTTTAATACACTATATGGCCCTTTATTCATATCCATTTTAAGGTGTGATTGAAATTCCAAATCGGTATTTGGAACGGGAGATGGCGCTGTTGTCTTTGATGGATACTGTTGTTGATTCTGCACATGTAATTCACACTGTTTTGCCTCGGAGACTTTCTGGACATATTGTACCAAACACCAATCTTTCAGAGAATCCGTTTTTGAGTTTTGATTCAGAGATCTCTCATGAACAAGTTTCAGTTTTTTTACAAATGGCTATGCATCGTTTTTCAGGGGACTTGGAAAGTTTTGTGAATTATTGTAGTTCTGTCATTTGTCAGGTTTTTATTCTTAGTATATTTGTGGAAAAAAAAGAAAAATTTGTTTACACTTTTTTTTTCTTGTGTACACAAATTATTCAGAGTCCAAACTACTTATTTATAGCTTCATTCTTTTATCTCCACCACCAAATCCACATCTGCCACGACAATTGACATAGTTGAGAGTTTATTAGCTGATAACCGTGTTTTACATAGTTACAGTAAACTAGCTAAAGCTAAGGAAACTTCTCAGGAGCAAATCGTGGAACATTTGTATTCCAGTTGGAAAGGTGATTCTGTTCAGAAAAGGGATTCATCCGCTTTACATCTCACCCGTTCACCTTTTGCTGGTTTATTCAACCAAATTGTGGAAAAGGATTTGATTCCATCGCTATCTACAGTTAGTCTCAATTTGTTTTTTCTAGAATTATGTCATATTTTAGATTCGATGGCTGGAACTCATTAAAAAAAAAATATATTTCTAAATAGTATTTTTTTTAGATTCTTTATGATTTTGGCTGTGACTTTAGTGGTCTATCCTTAAAGTTGGTGGTTAATGATTTGTTTGCACCTGCTAGTGTCTTGACCAATGATGACGCCAACCTGTGTTCGTCATCTGATGTTGATGATGAGGATAAGTTAAATGACTCATTGGCAGATGCTTTCATGGATTTTCGAAAAAATGGTGGTGATAGCGAGTCATTCAATTCTGGCACCGATTTACTAGGTGTCATGAGTGATTCGGCTATGCAAGAGGCAGGTGGCGCTGTTAGTATTTTCCGGTCACTTCTTGGGGATGATAAGGTTGTTTTTTTTTCTTGTGTATTTTAATTTATATTTATTTAATTTAGCACGCCAATGTTTTTGAGATTATACGGTACATAAAAGAAAAAAAAACTTTCCGTGGTTGTCCACTGGTTATCGCTGATTTTCCACAAAATTTTGTCTTTTCGGATGTTGCCGGAAGTGGAGAGGATACGTATTTTTCCAGTGGTTCTACTCCAAGTTCACCTCAAACTCATGCTTCGCGTTCAGGATCTATGCCAGTCTTGACATCTCTACCTTCTGAGGCTGAAGTAACTTACTCGACCGATTTTGTTGATCCCCATATGAATCTCGAAGACAGATCAAGACTTGAGGCCAATTCAACGGAAACTCTTCAGTCGACTTTGAAAAGTAAACATAAATATTAATATTTTTCTACGTTTTACTTTTCCTTCCAGCTTTATCTCCAGTAAATCATTTTTTGTTGCCCTGCTGGTTTGTAAGACTCGGGCAGATTTTCGTCAATTTTTGTCTTTTGTAGCCAACAGATACCAGCCTGAGTTAAAGGGCACAGCCAGATAACAAATAACTTTTAAGGAGGAGATGGTGGCCCATGTAAAAAAGGCGATGTTGCTAATCGATCAGTAGATTTCAGTTCTCCAAATCACCAATTTAGAATGCCACGCAGTGTAGAAGTGTCCAACATTCCTGAAACTGACCCACCTCTGTTGAATCTATCTCCACCAGCTCGATCAAAACGTCTTCGAAGCGGTCACTCTGGTAGTGATCTGACTTTAAGTACACCAACTCGTAAACCAAAAAAACCCATCTCCAGAAAATCGTTTCCAAGCAGGAAACGCAAAAAGAACGATTCGTAAAATTTTATTCATGGTTAGTGATTTATTCTTGTTTTTCTTTATTTTAAGTTTTGACTATAAATCACACTTTTTTTTTCCTTTATAGTTATCCCATTTAAACCGTCTCCGCCCTAGTAATCACCCGGTGAAAATCAACTCATTGATTTATTCATAACTTCAATATTAGGCCACATCCTCCCCCTTTTTTAGTCATTTTTCTTCAAAAAAAAATAATTTTACTTTCCGATTTATTTTTATACAATTTTATAAAAGATATTATTCTTTTACTAATTGTTCATATAAATGATTTATGTAATATCACTTTTTTTTTATTATAGCAGAGTTCAACGAATGAGTACTCTTGCTGATTAATACTCATTAACATTTTTATATATTATTGTGTCTACGTTCTTGATTCTAAACGATATTTTTAGGTTTGTTGGATTCTGCTGGTGGTGTCATTTGTACGACTTGTTCTTATTGATTAGCAAACAAAACATTCGACTAAATTGACTTTCCATGACGGAGAAAAATAATTTGCTCCTTTCACCAAATTAACCACCATTTGTTGCTGTATCCAATGTAAAAGTATAAAATATACACTTTGAAGATTTATTTGTATTTCCAATTTTGTTTTATTTGCATAATTTTGCCATTATTTCAACATTTACGGCCAGTCCACTGCATTACATAAACGAGTTTTTGTTATGTACAATGAATATGAATCCTTCTTTTATATAAGCTGGATTGCATATCATTTTATATTTGTTTTGGTTTTTATTATATAATATGTTATGTTTTTAACGTTCCATCAACGATCGTTAAATTAAATAATAAAGATCTTTTTTTTTAAAAAAAATGTTTTTGATCATTTTTTTAATCTGCTTGACTTCTCCAATTATCCCTTCTTTTTGTAGCAATACTTAAGCGTTTTCTTAAATTTTGTATAAGTCTGGCTTTTTCTAGCAACCATTTTTTGTTTTGTATTATGTAGTATGTATCTGGTTTAGCGTCTATCTTTTCGAGAAATGATGGGACTTTTCCTACTACTGAACCATCAGAAATTGCAGAAATTCTGTTTTGTAACTCGTTATGGTCACTTATTACATTATCAGCATAATGTTCCAAATTATAATTGGCCACCATGTTGTCATTTTGGTAGATATTTGTTGGCTTTTCACAGTATGGGCAGAATTTTACTTCAAATTCAGCATGTTGGCATCTCGTGGTGTAATAATTTTTAATTTTTGTCACGAAATTTTTAGTTCCTAATTGTTTTCTGATTTTTTTTGGGATACGGTTGAATTCTTGTGCCCAAGCCATCGGCATGGTTGATTTGGTTTTTTTTGTTTCACGGGTATTTTCACGCGTATTTCTAAAAAAATTAATATTTCCTACATTTCTGTCATTTCTTGGAGTATATAGGCATTCCAACACATTTTGTAATTCCCATGGTGGATATGCATTTAACATTATAGCATTAAATCGTAGAACATGATTGCTTCTGTGCCAGTTTAGAAATGACAAAATATTCGCTCTTTTGCATAAGACAACTTGGTTCATAGTTCGATATCTTCCTAATTCGGCTCGCTCTTTTTTAGTGGTGAATTTGTGGTTTAGTAGTTTATTAGCTTGAGCTTGCCACGTTTTGTATTGTGTATTTTTAAAAATTGGTATGTAGGCTAAACCATGCGCCATTTTACCGTGCATAAATGATTTTGTCATGGTAGAAACTCCGCCAGTAGATATATATGTTGATATACCAGAGATCTTACTGTTGTAATGCCTCATTGACGTATTTAAATGTTGTGCATGTGGCTCAAAATCAAGCATATTATCCATACGAATGCCAAGCATATTCATATCTTTTTTCTCCACCAATTTATTTCCATCCATCTTTATTTCCACTTTTTTTGGTAACGGGGTTTTGCTCAATTTAAGTAAATTAAAAAAGGATTTAGTGTAATTTACTTTGATATTCAGACTTTTACAGATATTAGCAAAAGCTTGTGAGGCTTTATTGCTTTCTTCGATAACTTCGGCCCAACTTTCACCCACGGTAACTATCTGGTTATCGTCGGCGTAGCTGAAGTTTCTAGAATTATTTGTCAGCCCATGAGATTCCACCATCAGCAACACAAAAAGCACACAGCTTAGACACGAACCCTGGCCGTATCCTCTGTTTGCTCCGTCAAAAGATTGTGACTTTATACCTCCCATCTGCACATTTACCGTTGGCTGGATCAAAAAACTACGGATTAGTCCTAGTTCTTTTTTGTTAAAATGTTTTGCCATTTTTTTAATAATTAAAGGCATATCGGTGCTCCCATAAGCATTCGATAAATCTGTCAGTACAATCACACCACATTTTTTTCCACCATCATATGCTCTTCTTCTAACCAGGTTTGTCATCATGCCAACGCTGTGCCCAAATCTAAAACCGAACATGTCAGGGTGTAATGTGCCCATTTTTTCTACAAAATAACATGTCTGGTTTGAAACAACCTTCTCCATAATGTTGACAATAGAGCTACATATGCTTAATGGCCTATAATTTTTCACATCTTTTGGGTCATTTTTTTTGAATAGTGGAATGCATTTGACTTCTCGGAAATTTTTCATATATTTCCCATTTTGCATGAGGGTAGTTATCAATCTTGCCAACATAGTCCAATGTATTGGGCTCATCAAAAGTAACAAATTTAACGTGATTCCATCCCAACTTGAGCTGAATTTGGAGTTTTTTGTTTTTCTGTACATCCTCTCTAGGGACGTCAGTGGGCAATTCCCATTTGGTAAAATTGGATATTTGAAGGAAATTTTTTGGTCGTTATTCTCGTCCAATATGATATCCTCTATTTTTATGTTTTTCGGGGTATAATCATAACTTAGCCTCAAAAAATGTCTTGCTAAGTCGTCTGGTTTTAATGATTTAGGTATTGAAATGGCGGTGTTATTGTATTTTTCCAAAAAGTTCCATTCTTTTTTATTTCCAATAGTTCTATTATTAATAGTTTTTGTCCAATATTCCCTAATGGATTTTTTAAGTTCCTTTTTTAGTCGTTTTTCTATTTCAATTGTAGAATCAAAATGGCGGATTTGTTGGTTTGAAAATCCTTCATGTCTTTTTTTTATATAATTAAGATGTTTTTCAGTTCTTATATTGCATACAGCTTTACTTTTTTTGATGGCATTTTTTTTGTTTGAAATAAGGACTTTTTTCTTGCCAGTTACTTTTTTTGCCAATTCCACTATAAACCCATAAGCCATTTTTACTTCAGTTTTGCCCCATTCCACCATGTCATTCAAACCATCTATGCTGGATATTTGTTTTTCTTCCTCTAATTGTAATGTTTTGTATGTGTCAGTGAAAAGGTCACTTTCACTGGTTCGCGTTTTGGTTCGCGTTTTTTGGTTTTTTATAAATTTTTGGTCGATTTCAGATTTTTCTTTGTACAATTTTTTCTGAACATATCTGTACTCATTTTCGGCCTTTTTGTGGTTCCAGATTATCATTATCTTTGCTATTTTATGATCTGATAGGTTGATTGTTTCATCTGTATCATAAATTTGTACATTTCTGATTTGTACGTCTGGAGTTGTTATTATTACGTCAAGATAGCTGCCATTGCCCATGTGTGACGTGTACGTTGGTGTATGTAGCCAATGATTAATTGCGTTTGATTCTTTAAAAATTTTATTTGCTTCTTTCTCCCCTATTTTCGTTTTACCATTTTCCACACCATCAATTTTCCAATTAATATCGCCTAGTAGCATTGAATTTTTGCCAGTTACGACTTTTTTCATTATAGCATGACAAGTTTTTAAATATTGGCTATAATTTCGATATTTATGTTGTACCGCTAGGTGGTTATTATCTATTGCTGTCGGCGATCGATAAAATACATATATTTCTATATGTTCGTTTTTGGTGTTTCCAAAATTTATTTTTATTTTTACTGCTATATCCATTGTTTGTTCTATTTTACAAAATTGTACCAGTGAATGGTGCACCATTACAGCAGACGACACTTTACCGATATTTGTGTTATATACGATATTGAACATGTTGGGAATATTTTGAGGATTCACTTTAGGGTCAAACAACATTTCTGTAATAGCAAATATTTTCACATCTGGAAACTGGGCTACCACATCTAATAGTTTATTATTGTTGCTTGATATCATGTGTGACCTTGGTAAGTTAAGTGATACAATGTATTGGGATTCTGTGGTTGATATTATCGTTTCTTTTAATTTTTCTTTATTGTTTTGAACCGGTAATATAATATTTATTGCGTTTTCATCTAAGTTTTTGTTTTTATCCACCATTACACCATTATACCAGTTAATCCGTTTGTCAGTTGGGTTTGTATTTTGTATCTTTTGATATTGTATATTTTCTATAATCGTTACATCGGATATAGAAGATAACATTTCTATCTCATCTATTTGATTGTTTGACTCATCGATTTGATTTTCATCATTTCTTGCTAGTTCTATACTTTCCAATTCTTCGTTTTCTATATGTGAGTATATTTCACACTTTTGTTCATTGGTTTTGTGCAAATATTCCATTTCTTCATTGTAATTCCATTCCATTCCAGAATCTTCGTCGTATGCAATTTTTTTGTTTTTTATATCATGCATTTTTGTAATTTTTTTTATTTTTTTCTTTTGAATTTTTTTTGGTGATACTATTGTGGTATCTTTTTTTAATTTTTTTATTTTTTCGTTTTTTTTCATTTTTTCACATTTTTGTTCATGCATCATTAAATCTATACGCATTTTCAAATTTGATAAAATTTCGAAATATATTTCTTCATCTTTTTTAGATAATTGTATTGTACCGTTTCTTCCATCCATATTTCCACCATACATTTGTTCTTCGTAAAAATTAATTTCACGTTTTCCCAAAATGTCCTCAATTTTGTATATGAGATTTTGAAATATGTTTATTGCATCCGAGCTTTGCATTATATTATAAATTTTAGTTGTTTTTTCTTCGTATTTTGTCATTTGACTATTGCACGATATTTTATTAAGGAATCCGAGTATTTTTTTGGATGTAGCATTATTATAATTTTTAATGCTTTTTTGTACTTGAAGTAAAATTCTTTTGTATTTTCTGTTTAAAAATTTTATCAATTTGGTTTCCCTATTTACGTGATATCCTGCTATTATAAGTTTTTTTCTTGTTTTTTGTTGTTTTTTGTTAATGGTTTTCTCCGATTTTCCATATTTTGTTATGTGTTTTATGTACATTGGACGGTTACCATTTTTTCAGTTTTCTATGACTTTTGAATAAGTTGAGCTTTCGTTGATCACTAGTTTTTGTTCAGTTGTAATAATATTTGCGTCCAACTCATTGTCCAACAGATTATCCTCCAATTTGTCCAGCAAATTGCCCTTTACTTCTTTTATTCGTTTTGTAATTTGTGATGAATGGGGTTGATTTTTACCTGATTCATTTACTAAGGTTTCTGGGGATGTGCTTATTTCTGATTTTTTTCTTTTTGCTGAAAAAAAATTTGACGCTTGTTTGTAGCTCTTTTTTAATGTGTCTATAACATTTTCATTAGTAGCTTCAACTTCTTGGCCAGTTGTTATTTCTTCGTCAGAATGTTTGCTTTTTAGTGATATTTCATCCCTTTTGTGCGTTGTCGTAAATGTAGATTGACCGCTATTTCTAGACGATCTTCTTATTGGTGTTTTTTTGGGGGTAGTTTCTTTTTCTGATATATTATCTGATTCTGTTTCAGAAGCGATATATCTCACAACATTTCCATTCAATCTTCCATTAACTCCAACATTTCCATTTTTTGCTAAATCGCGCTCATTTTTGCTCTTTAGCGTTATTTTTTTCCGTGTTGCAGATGGGTGTGGAATTCTAAATGAACTTTCTGTACCAGTGTGATATGTTGTAGTTTTGGTGTTTTTGTTAGACGAAAGGGTTGTATTAATGTCCCCAATTTTCGTACTGTTTTTATTTTCTATATGTCTATTATTTTGAAGTTCATTAGTACTGTCAATTTGTTTTTGAAAGTACGGAGTTGTGATTTCACTTCTACAAAAACTAACAAGGTCAAAATCAGCCACACTTTTATCATTATAGGGTAATTTATTTTCGTTACCGTGATTGGCAATTGAATGATTATATCTATCTGGAATTTTGTTCGCGTCTAGATTACCCCCTAAACGGCTTTGGGTTGTTTTAACGCTAATCATACTTCGTGCTGGACCATTAAATAGATTGAGTTTTTTTTTGTCCCCAAATTTTTGGTTGGTTAAATCGACCTCATTTTCTTCGTTAATTGGGTTTACCAAATTTTTTGTTCTGCTGCTCATGGATAATTGGGCCGTATCCAATCTTAAATGTCGAATTGTGTCCATTTCAGCATCTTTTTCTATTTCACCATTTTTTCCAACATATTCCATGTGCTTAATGTACATTTTCATGTTTGGTTTTATTGTGCCTCTATCATATCCATGAATTTTTTCGAATCTTCCATCCAGATATTCATCGTCAGATTCCCTCCATCTGTGAAGCCATAGGACCAGGTGTTCGCTTGTACCGGTATATCCAGTATCCAGTTGCATTCTTGGATCGCTAAAATCTGGGTTTTCTGGGAAAGCTTGTGGTGGACTGTCTGGACTGATTATAAAATTTTTGAATCTCAAGACAGATTCATGATTAAGGATTGCGGCATATTCATCAATGTATTCAAAAAATTGCTCGAAATCGATGTGAGGGTTAATTTCTATTTGTTGCTCCATCATACGTGTATCTTTATTAATAACTTTTTTTATGATCATGCAGCAGGTTATTATTTCGGCTTCTTTAAAATCAAATATAATATCTCGCGGATGTATGGCAGCTCTCCATTTACGGATGACATATAGATAAGCTCTGAATGTCGTACATCCCAATGTGAAGGCTGTGAAGTCATTGTCTCTACAGTGATAGGTTTCACATTTTAGCCCTGCATTATCAATATCGGCGTTGAATTGTTCCCTTTTCATACCCAATGGTATTTCCAGCAATATTGTCCATACATCATGTCGCCCAGTTAAACCAACAATTTGACCAGATTTTTTTTCGTCATTTGGTGCATATGTGTCATCTGGGAAATATGACCATTTTGATTTTTTTGTAGCTGCACTGATCATATCCCTTGCTGTAACTCTACCTGTCATAGGATTGACACCCATATATCTGGGAAATTGTTTGATCGGAAATTTTCTATGAAGCGGTTTTATTATAGTCATTTTCTGAGGTTTTCCTTCAACATAATAGGGCTTAATTTCTTCAGATAATACTTTAGTATGAGGTAATACTTTTGTATTTTGGACAATTGTTTTTTTCTGCATTCTGCCATCCATTTTCAGCTACTTTCCAGACAATACCAGCACAAAATCAGTTGGGTTTTTTTTCTTCTGTTTTCCAATAATTCTTATCGTAATATAATTTTCAGCGTAGCTGTATTGTTTTATGTGTATATATATACTTTTTAGAGAATAATTGTAACTTTTTTTTAATTTTTACTATTGATAAAACAAAGTTTTTTAAAAACTTTATTAGTTTATCTTACTATTTTATACCAAAAAATTCACAATTTTTTCTCTATTCTTTTCAGTATGTTCGCCTTGTTAATTTTTAGTAATCTTCTTTGTTTTTTCCGGGTTTCAAAAAATTTTTAAATATTTCTCAAAAAAAATACGTCCTCGCTCTTTCGACTCGAAAACGTATCAGCTCATTATAATCATTTTTTATCTATTTAACGAACGATTTGAGTTCAAACTTTTATTTTATAATTCGTAAAATTTTCGAAAAAATTCAAAGCATTATGAAAATTTTAAGCATTTTTCGTCCAAAATTTTTTCTGATTAATTTTATAAAATCTGTGAATAAAAACGAAAAAAATAGCCACTTTAACTTTTTTCATGCATGTNCCAAAGGAAAAACAAATAATTTTTCTTATTTTGGTCACTGTGAGCGCGCGCTCTGAGTGACCAAAATTTTGATCACTGAGAGGACACTAAAATATATAGGCCGTCCGCGGTTTATATAAAAATTCATGGTTTAAAAACACCCTATTTCAGAAATACGTTATTTCCAAGAGTTTGCCTCAGTAATTTTTTAAATATCTTTATGTGTATAATTCAGGCTTCCAAAAGGGATGCATCCCCGCCGATTTTTCTATCCCTGTCCCGTTTTATCCCCAAAACGGGATAAAAACGGGATAGGGATGAAGGAATAGATTATTATCCCAGGTCCGGGATAGCCCTATCCCTTTTTATCCCGGTTTTCTAAATACAAATAAAATTTTAGCATGCAGACGGAATTACGTGGGGGTATATTTGAAAATGAAATATTGTGGTATTTTGCGGTATTTTCGATGACTCATCACTTCCGGTTTAAACGGAAGTGGAGTTAAAATTGTGTTTATTTCTTTATATATTACTTGTGGGGTATATTTGAGGGTGAGATAACCTCAAAAAAAAAATTCATGAGTCATCGAAAATACCGTCAAATTTTTTTTGACAACATTTTATTCTTTAATCTACCCTGTTGTATTATATAATCAATTAAACACAATTTTCACTCAACTTCTGGTCAAACCGGAAGTCATTATTCATTGAAAATACCGCCAAAATTTTTTGACAAAATTGTACTCTCAAATATACTCTCTTGTAATCTATGATTAAATAAACACACTTTTTACTCTACTACCGGTTAAACCGGTAGTCATCATATATCGAAATACCGCCATTTTTTTTACAAAATTTCATCCTCAAATATTCGGTATATTATATACCCTCTTGTAATGTATAAATCATTAAACACACTGTTCACTCGACTTCCGGTTAAACCGGAAGTCATGATTCATTAAAAATACCGCCAAATATTTTTTGACAAAATTTCACTCTCAAATATACCCTCTTGTATTCTATAATTAAATACACACTTTTTACTCGACTTCCGGTTGAACCGGAAGTCATGATTCATCGAAAATACCGCCAAATTTTTTTAAACAAAATTTTACCCTTAAATATACAGTAAAACTTCTGAAGAGTGTTTATATTTATGATTATGCAAAAAGGGGATTGGGGATAAAACGGGATAAAAGGGGGATGGGACTTTCCATCCTTATCCCTCTATGGCTCTGAATTTTCCATCCCTATCCCATCCCTATCCCCCTCGGTTTATCCCTTCTATCCCAATCCCTTTTGGAAGCCTGGTATAATTGTGAGACGATTATTTTTCATTCGAAACACTAGTCTGTGATGTTCTAGAAAAAAGTCAGAGACACTTTTGTAAAATTGAGTTGATAACTCAACTTTTTTGAATATTTGTTCCTCGTGGCTGTTTTTTCAATACTAAACAAATAATTAAACATATTTTGAGTAAAACAAATTTATCAAAAAAAGTGGGAATAACCCTAAAACTGACTTTTTTATCTTAAAAATCCCTAAAAAAATTTCATAAAAAAGAAAGAAATAAGGTTTACTCAAAAACGAAGAAATAAAAAGCTATTTCTCCTAATGTTCTATGTATAGAATTTGAAGGCGATTATTTTCAATATAATAATGATGGCCTAAGTTGTTCAAGAAAAAAATTAAATCACACTTTTTAATCGCTATTATTTGAGAATTGTGGGTGTGAAAAACGTAGAAAAAACTACGTATTTTTTTGGTAATAAACTTCTTTAGGTAATTTTTCGAAAATTTTTGGTTCTGATTCCTGATCGGCTGAAATAAAAGTTGATAGTTAGTCTTTTTTAACATATGTGAATGGTTTTTTGATTTATTTACGATTAAGCGTTATAATATGAAATTTTGGGAAATGATCCAAAATTTAATTAAAACTGAAATAAAAAACTTTGGGGATATTTTATGAGAGATAACTTGGAAAAAAAGCAGGTTAACCAATATAGAATTTTTTTATGACTTTCTGGAGTTGATTAGAAAAAAAAATTTTAGTCAAAAATGATTAAATTGTTCTTTTGACTTTTGTGCTTAAAAAAAGTATATTGTTCAACATAGAGATAATCGTATATCGGATAGATCTATAATTGGTATTTTTTCAAATTAAGCATAGGTTGGACGCGATTGAAGGATTTTCGTGCAATTTTGGGGAAAATCTGAGGAACTTGGTAGTATTTTTTTTCAAAAAAAATTACTTTTTAGGAAATTTTTTGGTTATTCTTCCTGATTGGCTGAAATTTTAATTGTTATTTGAGTCATTTTGAGAAGGGGATTGTAAGCGCAATAAAATTTCCGATCAAGGTTGATAACCTTGAATTACGAAATTTTGTCTTAAAACCTGCTTTTTTGGCTTCTGAAAACCATGAAATACCCTAAAAATTAACTTTTTTGTTTGAATTGTCTTTAAAGAGGATGGTCGTCGCAAAATGAGGCTCTAAAAACTACTAATTTTCCATATTTTTTTCAATGCCTTATTAATGAAAATATGGAAAATTAAAAGCATTTTGGTACTCGTTAAATTTTGATACATGGCTTGGAAAGCACTTTTTGCTGAGTTCAAAAATATTTCGTATGAAAAAATGAAATTTCTTTATTTTTGGAAATTTAAAACACGATTTACAGAAAAACGAGTGAAAATTTAGACAAAACTCAACTCGGTTCTTTGCACGGACTCTTCAGCTAGACATTTATTTAGGTTTCGAATGTGTGAATTTCAAATCTAGAGAGGAGATACATTTTGATTGAGACCCCTAAACAAGGGTCAAAATACAGTCTTTTGGTGATACTGAGAGCAAATTCAAGAATTTTCAATCAAACTCAACTCGGTTCTTTGCTCACGTTTTGTTCAGTTAATTTGAGTCATAAATCATTGTCGTACCCTAAAACTCAGGGAACAGATACATTTTGAAAAATAATTCCGTTATTTTTGTAAGCACGTTTCTGATTGGACGAGCCATCCGTCACTTTTGATTTATTTTTAAAATGCAAGATTTTTGTTCAAATATATCAGAAAGAGGTAATGTTTGGACTGAAGATTTTTACTTTTGCTACAATTGTTCATTGAAAACCCCATTTTTGCCTTAAAATGCGACGACCACCCGCTTAACAGGCGGATTTCACATAAATCCTTTCGAGGTGATGTGTATTTTGACAAATCACATGATTTGCACGAAAAATTATTTTTATCGGAAATGGCAGACCTTGTTTTCACGATCAAAAATTGGAAATTTCGATTTTGCAAAGTAAGTGGTTTAAGTTGGTCGTATTGGTCGAAAGATCGTCTTTGAATACAATGATTGTTTGACGATCGAATAAAGTTTTGAAAATATCATCAAATTTGTAAATTTCGGTAATTTTTAACCAAGAACTATGATAAGTAAATATCAAAAATTGTTCCAAGAAGTTCAAAACATTTTTTTATGATAGCTACGACCATTTGCGGTTGATTCATAGAGAAAATAATATATTTTCATGTTCTTAAAAAAGTTAGAAAAAATATCGTGGGACCAAAAACGTAAAAATTGTAGTTTTTGCAATAAAATACTTCATTGCTAGGACTTCCGAGCTAAAATTGAGAACCCGATAAAGAAGTCATATGAATTTGAAAATTGAGGATCAAGGTGGTTTATGACGCTTGAAATTTTTTGCTCATTATCAAATTTTGTTGAAAAATGAGCCCCCAATCGGCCAAAAGCTGATAAAGGCGGATTTTATGTCTATTATTGAATTTTGATGAAAAATAAGCCCAAAATCAGCCGATGACCGATAAAAGGGGATTTTATCTTTTTAATTCGATTTTGTTGAGAAATGAGCAGAAAAATTGTCAAATTTTGAGAAAAGTTTTCAAAAATTTTTTAAATATTTTGAATATGAAATAAAAAGTTTGGAATTTGACTTTTATTTTGAAAAAAAAGTTGGTCGATTCGAAAAAAGCTTTCAAATTTTGGAAAAATCATCAAAT
>SCLH01001439.1:122135-134661 GCA_004367855.1 Oikopleura vanhoeffeni
ATTCGGTTGAACACAGCGGGCCGTCAGTGTGTCTTTTTCCGACACAATTTTAAGTCAAAGGGACGAACCATTTTACATTTCAGATAATCTTATTTATTTTTTGTTGTTCTACAATTGTTGGTACCTATGTTAAGTTTTTGTCTTTTTATAAATATTTTTATAAATAGTTAATTTTTATAGATAGTAATTTCTTTAAATAGTTAACATTTCACTAAAGTTGACTTCGCTACTTGAAACTAAAGCTATTCATCAAAATATCGATTTTGTTAATAAAACCCCGTTTTTTGTTTCACTCAAACCGACATCATTTCAATATTTGTGGATTCGCTACTTGAAACTCACGCGGTATGAATCAAAGTCTATGACCCATAATTAATGTCATAATAAACCTTGACAGTTTTTGAGTTTCAATAGTTTTATAAGGACACTTAATCTATTCCGTCCTTACATTTGACTTCGCAAATTATATTTCAATATTTTGCTCTTTAGCCCCCCAAAAAGTCGAAGTCAAAATTTGTTCTAAATATGTCATTCAATTTTTCTTGGGATTGCACAGGAAAGATATAAACTAAATTAAAGTTCAAAATTTTCATAAAAAAGTTTAGGAAACTTTATCTATTTTTGTCGAAAATTTGGCTTTTTTCGCCCTATATTTTAAAAATTGAGCCTGATTTATAAAAATTTTTTAATGTTGAACACGTGAAATTGTATTTCTCATCTTTCATCAAACTGACACCTCAAAGAAAAGAAAAAAAAGTTTTTCCATAAAATACTAAAATTTTTGAAGGACTAGGAGTTGAAAAAGCCCTTATATTTTTGTTCTGTGGGTCTCAGGGGGTTGGTTATTTTGTCAAAAATATTTGCCTTGAGTTGCTTTACAAAATAAACATATAAAAATCAATTTATAAGCATTTTTTCGAGAACCAATCAGAAGCCTTGCTCAAAAATTTTTTCAAAATTCGAATTGCAATAAATTGAAACATTCTAAAATTTTTCAAACGAATTCTTTTTTTAAACCAGTTTCTAGTTTCGGCTTAGGGGACAACCGCGACCGGCTTACTCACGCTGCGTAAGCCACGCAATGTTAACTATCGAACTAATTTTGTTTCTATTACAAACATACATTTGTGCTTGATTTTAAACTGGGTTACATACACAAACCCTATCATATATGCTGTACCTTTCCACTAAAAATGATTTTAAACTGCCCTACATACACAAACCCTATCATATATGCTGTACTTTTCCACTAAAAATGATTAACGGTAGATCCCCGCGGGCCTTATTTGTCAAGCTATATAAATCGAGGTAATGTTTAAATAAGTTAATATGCATAGACGATGATAATTCAAGTGATTTTTTTGTTACTGAAAACGGCTTTCGCCGGAGGTAAGCAAGATATAAAATTACTGAGATTATTTTTAATCTGATAGGAACGTCTCAACTAGGGTGGGTGTGACAAAATTTTTTCGCAAAAACGTTTGGGAAATTTTTTTTATCCTCAAAAGTCGAAAAGATCTATTTTTTTCTTTTGTTTTAAAGTATCTCGATTTCAGCATTAATTTTTTCTAGGGTTAACTCTAGCCTGTCACCTGTCGAGGCTGAAATAGAGACTAAGAGCCATTTAAAAAATTCGAGGAAGCCATTCCTGATTATTTTCTGTAAAAATTGAAAATTAAATTTTGGAACATTTTCAAAAAATTTTCCGAAATTTTTTCTATATTTTTCGAAATTCCATGTTTTGAACTTTGTCTCGGCCCAAGTCTCACAAGTGACAGCCTAGTTCACTCACCCTAACAAATCGAAGATGTCAACTTAAAAATGAGTGGGTGCCACTAAGTGGTGAAAATTGAAAATTCCCCTTAATAATCATCAACAATCGGTTATTAAATTAAAGCTGAAATTATAATGAATTTTAATAAAATGAGTATAATGGCCAACAAGGTTATTTATAAAAAAATTGCATGTATTATCAATGGCCAATTTGTTGAGAGTGATATTTTTTATCAGTTAAAAGATCCTTTTTTATAATTAAGGTTTAAAAAATAGTTTCTAAAACAACGATTTTGGGACCAAAAACGTAAAAATCGTTACTTTTCGCAAATGAATACCTCATTGCTAGGCCTTCCGAGCTGAAATTGAGAACCCCATAAACGAGTCATATGAATTTGAAAATTTTGGATCCAGGGTGGTTTATGACGCTTGAAATTTTTTGTTCATTATCAAGTTTTGTTGAAAAATGAGCCCCAAATTTGCAAAGGCCGAAAAAAAGGATTTAATGTTTTAAATTTAGTTTTGTTGAAAAATGAGCCTCTAATCGGCCAAAGGCCGATAAAGAGAGATTTTATGTCTATTATTTAATTTTGTTGAAAAATAAGCCCAAAATCGGCCAAAGACCGATAAAAGGGGATTTTATGTTTTTTTATTTAATTTTGTTGAGAAATGAGCAAAAAAATTGTCAAATTATGAGGAAAGTTTTCAAATTTTTCCGTAAAATTTTGAATATGAATTATAAAGTTTGAAGTTTGGACTTTAATTTTGTAAAAAATTGGCCAATTTGAAAGAAAGCTTTCAAACTTCAAAGGAAATCAAACAAATTTCATGAAAAAAGTAGATAATTTGTTTCCAAAATTTAAAACCTATGTTTATGGGGGTAGCCGACGGGTTTTACTAATTTTCAAACGATAGTCCTGAGCTAACCGTTATTAGTATTGAGTTCAAACTTCGGATTTTGTATGACCGGACCGGCCGGTATACCGGTCCAAAAAGCTGATTTATTCCATTTTTTTGGGGTATTCTATCTCGCTCTCTGTGATACAAAATTTTCTTTTTTTTTCCACAAGTATAAACCTTCAATTTGTGAGCATCAACTAGCCGTACAAAGCCTGATTTTCAAATTTCTTTGTTAATTTAGAAGAATTTTCCAAAAATAATATGGGTGTTTTTTGGCACAGGTTCGCTGGGGCTCATTTCATTAGTCGAACAATATCAGATTTTTTTGAGGAAAAGCACTCTATAAAAGTGTGCAAAGCAAGGCGGCTACACAGAGATTTTCTATATTTTCATTCTTATTAGCTTTTAAGGCACTCAACGTTCTATTTACCCCAAATTGTCAAAAATGGATTTTTGAAGAAAATCAAAAAACTTTTTCGAGAAAAAAATCATAATTTTATATATTCGTCAGTGTTGCAATACAAATAAGTTTTAAAATAGTCAGATTCTAATGTCTAGGATACGAAAAAAGTATACTAAACTTAGAAAAAAATTCCATTATTATGCAAAAATTCGGATTTATTTTTTTATCGAAATTCACCTTTTTGATTTTTATAAACAACCGTGAACAAATATAAGAATGCAAGCTAAAACAAGACTTCGATCATTTCTGAGCTCGAGAAAACAGCCTCCGTCGGTTACCCCAAATTCTGGATATAAGAAAATATTTGGAATTTTTTTTTCGAAATTTAAAAACTTTTTATTGCCATGTTCAAGATCTATCACAGTGATCTGATGCAACAAAAATTAAGCAAAAAATTATAAGTTCAAAAGATACAGTGCGGTTAGTAAAATAAAACTTGGAAAATATAGAAAATTTTGGAATTTTTTGACATCGAAATTTTTTTTTATATTTTTGGAAGCAAACCAGCCACGAAAATGACAGTGCAACTAATTAGCTTCCTATCACTTCTGAGTCTCGAGATACAGCCTCCGTCGGTTACCCCCTTAAAATTAGACAATTAGAATGGCTGATTTTTTAAGAAATTGAACAAAAATTTTGGACTTTATATCTTTTGCAACTTTAAATAAAGTTTTTCAATTTGAACAGAGTTTAAAAATTTAAAACAAAGTTTATGTAATTTAAAACTAAGTTTTCAAATTTTGAAGTGAAAAAAACAAATTTTATTGAAAAGTTTTAAATTTTTGACACAAATGTTCAAATTTAAAAAGAAATTTTTTAATTATGAAGAAACATTTTTATTAATTGATAAAAAAATATCGAACTTATCATCAAAGAATAGTTAATTTATTTTGATAAGTAAGCAAAATTTGAACGTGTGTATTAATAATTACAGGGTGTAAGGTTTTTCCCTTCTTTTTTCCAAACTGGTTACACTTGATTTTCGCCGTTTTGATTGGTTGAATCTGAGAAAACTCTTCTGACAACCAATCAAAGCGGCAGAAATCAAGTGTAACCAGTTTGAAAAAAAGAAGGTAAAAACCTTACACCCTGTATATTTAAAAATTTTCAAAATATTATAATTTTCTAACAATTTTTGAAGTTTTTTAAAAAATTTCAAATATTCGAATTTGAAAATAAATTATCAAATTGTTAAATTTTTAAATTTTTTGTCGAATTTACAAATAATAACAATTTAATTTCCTTTTTACCTAAATCATTTTTTCCTAATTTGAAAACTTTTTTTCAAATGTTACAATGTAAGTTTAAATCTTAAGGGGGTACTGGTCGCTGGAATTGACTTCTCCGGATGAGAAATCAGCCTCACCGAGAAACTTAGGGACAATTAAGATTAGCCATGTTAAAGATCGACCCTCAATCTGGTCAAAACCATTGGTCAATGACTTTTTGTTCCGAAACACTCTGAGATACGTTACCAGTTCAAGGTGTCCCTCGACCAAACTTTCAAAATCTATCTCCTCCCAGGGTTTATAGAAATCAGCTCAGATTTATTACCTACGTATGAACTTATAATCCCTATGTCTAATAAGCCTATCAGATCATCACGAAACTTCACGTCGTTATTACTGAACAAAATTGCTTTTTTAAGTTCACTCTAGTTCCTCTCGGGTGCCAGAACAGAGATCCGTTAAAGATTTGGGAAACCTTCGGCTGTTAAGATGTCTAAATTTACGCTTTGGAAACTTCCTGCGTGATTAATTCTTATTTTCTCGTTTCGAACTTATGGCACTGTATTTACTAAGTTACACATCGTTCAAAATAAAAAATTCAAGGTAGCCACTGTGTAGGTCGCCCCCAGTCAAAGTCAGAACACAAAACAGAAACACAGAAGACCGAAGCTTTCTAATTTTTTACGTTTTCTCGAAGGCTTTCCACCGTTATTGGTTTTGGAACACCTAGGCGAATATTATAACATATAAAAAATAAGTTTTAGTCTAAGGGCTCATTTGCACATAATTGACTTCGAGAAATTCGTCAATTAAAATTACTTAAGATAGTCTAACCGGACAAGTTGATCGATTCTGAAAAGTCTGACAGACAGTTCTTGATTACAAATTGGTCAACTGACAAAAAACAAATTGAAACTTTGGATAAGACAAAGTAACCTTTGATTTTTGCAGATTATGATTCAAATTATAAACCAATTATAAAAGTTTGAGCCCTTCTGGAGAAATATAAAAAATCAATTCGTTGTCAATTGTTCAGTTTCGTGAAATTTAACGCAACTTAAATAACATTTTATTTTTTACCAATGAAAACATTGCCAAATACAGGGGTGCCGGCGTATAGTGGACTTCCCACGCAAAAACCTTGCGTGAGCCTCTATTTTTCGTTTCTGGGTCGGCGGTATAGTTTGTAGGGCAAAAGATAGGGTTTGTTCAAACGTTCTAGTTAAAATATAGGCCGTTTTCAACCAGATTTCTCAAACCAGTTTTCCACGGTCGCGCTGACAATGAACAAATACATTTTTTTAAAAGGACATGTTCATGCAGCCAATAAAAGTGTCGGTATTTCAAGAAGTTATAAAAAACAAGTTTCACAAGTCTCGCAGACTAATGGTCGCCAGCGTTGAAAAATGGGGCCAATATTATGTCAGATGAAAATATGAGTTTTTCTTATTTTTTGAGGAGTGATTGACTGTGAGCATAAGGTTTTTGTTAGATTTCCATGTTTCTTGTACATGGTTAAGATTTCCCGGATTAAGCTTTTTCGATATCATGTTAGTGTAAAAGAGTTTATTTCAATTTTTCGATAAAATAAATTTATACATCTAGAAGAATTTGTTAACGAAAAAAATAACTCTTAAATCGCCAAATTCTTATTCTTACTTACGGCATCACCACCTTTGCTAAATCAATCACATGTATAAACTCAATACTTCTTTATAATAAGATCAAGCCAGAGCACATTTCGCAGCCGTACGCGTATAGTGAAGATTACGCGATAGTTGGGGTTGTGGCTGAAAAATACTTTCCTAAGGCTAACGCCGCGGCGTCACGCCTGGTACGGCATTCTTCTTCTAATTTTAAGGCTAATGAATCCGAAAAAAACAATTTTCGAAAATTTTCGAGATTTTTTTAGAAAAAATTCCAAATTGTCAATGACCGGTATGACAGTGACTCTATAGGGGTGGTCGTCGCAATTTTTAAGTAGTTTCGATAGCTAATTTGTTCGCACAGTACAAATCGTTGGACCAATTCTTTACCTCGTCTTGATATATTTAAACAAAAGATCTTGCATCCTAACAAAACAGATCCATAATACCGGATGGGTCGTCGCAATCAGAAAAGTGCTTAACAAGTGGACGGAATTATTTTTCTAGTTACCATAGGTCAAAAGTGACTGTTTTTTGGTGAGTTTCTGAAAGACCCAAATCAAAGAAATTTTCCGAAAAACTCAGCTCTGGCGTGTCTGCTCAGTTAGTCGGTATTTAGAGAACATGAATCATTGTTGAGCGTGGTGAAACTCAGGGAGGAGAACATTTTGAAAAATAATTCCGTCACTTTTTGTAAGCACGTTTCGTTGATTGGACGAGCCATTGTTATTTGGATGTTTTTTTTGATAGGAATGCAAGATTTTGTTTAAAATATGGCAGAATAGATGGTAAAAGAGTTGGTCCGGACGATTTGTACTTTGCGACAAATGGCTATTAAAACCCTTAAATAGTCGACGACAACCCCCTTCAGGGGACCTGTCGCTGGAATTGATTTCTCGTTGAATATAACAAACAAGTGGCTTCGAATATATATTGAGATTAGCAGTTTAGGATCCAGTCTTTACCTGCGCGAGAAATGTGTCATAGAACTTTTTTGGTATTGCACACACTCTCTGAAACATGAAAGCTACACAAAGGACCAAGCGCAAAATGGTGAAATCATCTCCTTTAACGTTTATGTCGACATTATCTAAATTTGAACAATAATTTGTAAAGTGGTAAAGGTCGAAACTTAATTCGGTAAAATGTGTAGCCTATGCGAACACCGTTTTTGACAATATCCGTCGGAAAAAACTATCTCCATAAGGAATTTTTCAAATTTTATTCATTTTTTTCTAAGTTGACTTTATACAAATCGAACAATAACTCTCATTTTTATTGGATTTCAACCTTAAGGGGATGTGGTGCTTCCAGCAATTTGCTGGAAAAATACGCTCTTTAAAACCAAAATATTTTTTGTGAGAATTGAGTTGAACGTTGATGTTTTCTAATTGTTATGTAGCGTAACCTTGAGAAGTCAAACATTGATTCATTTTTAGACAAATTATCACACAACCCTTGAATGTCATAAAAACTCAATGCTGGTATTTCTCTTCATTGACAGTATACAGTCATACGCGACGTAATCCAAAAATCCACTATAATGGCGAGTATTATTGGTCAGAAAAAAATTCTCTACAATTGAACCAAGAATATTATAAATTCATCTCTAATTCCCGAAAATTTATTTTTGAAAATTCTTTGCTAATGTGTAAATATAGGGCAAAATGTAGAATTAGTTTTTAACAAAAAAAAAATGAGTTAACCTCACGAACGTCATACATGCGCTTTCTTTCCTTTTTTGTTAAAATCCTTCTTTAGTAATCAGATAAATTTGAACCAATGAAATTTAGAATAATTTTTTTATATTTCTCGCAATCACTATTCAGCTGATTTAATCGCGCCATTCTCATCATGATTTGGCTGAAAATTGAAATAGTGAAAAATGGGCAAAAATCTTATCAATTAAGGAATATTGAAAATACTTTCATTTATGTAATTTTTTCGCTGTGATTAATTCTGCGTTGAATTTGAGACTACCCATGTGTCGAAATTTTAAATAAATAAATAATTTTTGCTAAGCAGAATCCGATATTCTAGAATTTAGTTATTCGATAGTAATAAACTTTTTTGCTTGCAATCACTTCTTGTGTGCGTGGATGGTCGGTATCAGAGAAAAATAATCACCGAATTTACGGATCCGTGGGAAAATAACTACGCACCCAAATCCTTAAGGGGTGTCGTTTGGAGGTCGCTTTGTGGTACTGTGGTTAAGATCTAGCTTCGTCTAACGATTACGACACTCAAGTCAACTTGTTACATCACTATCCACAGGTGGTGAGTCTGTGTCTAGAGCACTAAACGTTTTTTTTTAAATCTATCGTTGTTTTAGACCTCCACATACAAAGCTCTCCCCAATTTAAACATAGTAGCGAAAAATGAGAACAAAAACTTGATGAGAAGGAATTTTTCGGTTTTCTTATAGAATCTCACGTCTAGAATCTTAGCACAAGCGAAATAATTAGTAATTGGGCTGCAGGTAGCTGGGAGCAGTTATAATGCCCTAAGAATTGGCAGCTCAACGCCATCCTGGTGGCAAACCAGTGATCTGAAAAAGTCCTAAGACTAACTCATGTTCTAACTTTTTTGGCCGAATTAGTGGGAGAAAATTTTAAGGAAAAACTATTGGCGTACATAATCACCCTACGCCGATTTTGCCAGTTTTTCGAACTTCAAACTCTAATCTTCTTTTAGAAAGTTTAGAATAACCATTTTTCGACTAAGGTAGATAAATATAATGCGTAAAAGTGATGAAGAAGGATTTTTGAATAAAATTCTAAGAATTCTAAAAATTGAATGAAAAGTGAACGGGAAATGAAAATGTCAAAAAAAAAGTTCGTCTGATCAGAACAAAAGTAGCCAACCAAATGAAGTGATAGTTCACTGATTTAAAAAGTGGCTCACGAGTACCTCAAAAGTTTTAACCACCCATAGCTCAATTCGAGTAATAGGTTAACATTTGGCTTAAAAAATTGAAAATTCTAGAATTCGCTTAAAATATCACGATAATTTTAATGTATGCATCGTTTTTTGGTGGGTATATTCACCAATAAAAAATGTCATATTATGGTGGGAATACCCGGTTATGCGGGTTGAAGCGAAAAAACTATTCAATTTTAAAAATCTAGATTTTTCTAGATTGTGTTAAAAAATAATTGCACATGAGATCCTTGGGTCACTTAGTCATAACCGATATTGAATGATATAAATTAATTCTAAGTAAACGGGTCAAAAAACACCGACACCTCCCTTAACTTGAAAATTTGATGTTTTTTAAGACCCACGAGAAAATTTTGAAAAAGAGAGCTTTGATTTTTTGTCAGTAGGATTTTTAGTCTGACCGTAGCAACACCTCTGAAATCCGCAAAAGATCACTGATAACAACCTAAACCTCCACGCAAACGAGCGTGTGTCAGAACACAGAGGACGCTAAAAATATGTCTGGGAAGTGGTCATTATGGCTCGGCGGTAGTTCCCCTTATTTTAATTTAAGAATTTTGGCAGAGTTGTTGAAGTATTCCTCATCAGACCGAGAAATGCATTATTTGGAGCATTTTTTGTTTAATGCAGTTGAAAACAGTACGGTGAAAAGATATTGATCTAATACATGGGTGTTCATAGGGTTGTAAACGGATGGCTTTTTGTGGTTTTCGCTCCTGTTTGCGTAGGTTAAGCAAAAGGATAGGCAAAAAATGAATTGAAGTAAATAGTAAAATCTGGTCGATAAGATGATCCTTTACAACTCTGCTGAGGTACGCCTTATAGTGCAATCTTATCCGGAGTTACCCTTATCAGTCACGATTTTGTCGAGATGGAAAACTGCTTAAAGCCTAAACGCCGTTTGTAGACTGTGTAACTCAGTTCCGAACGATTTTGGCCGAGCTGGAGGTGTACGGATAAGGGGTACACCCAGTGTTCAAAAGTTCAAATGAGTCTGAAAATGTGCGTTTAAAAAGTCCAGTTTGACCACTAGATGGCCAAAAACTTTATTTCTGCGCCGGATTGTTTTTTTTCTGTGTCAACAACCCCCGTTGAGGTAAGAGAATTTGTATCAATACTGGTAATTCTCTCGTTAGTTTTAACCGTGCGCCCTACTTTCTTTGTGTGTGTTTGAAACACTCTCGTGTAAGATGGGGGTCGAAATCTCGTGCAGGTGGGGGTGTAGAGTGGAACACATTTGTCGGTTTTTTTTATTTTTAAAAAAGTCCATGAAAACAAATTTTTAGTAAAAATGTGTTATTTGAAAAATTGCTCAATATTTCAGTCATTTTGGTCAAATTCTTAAATGGCTTCGTCTTCATCTGAATACGATTCACATTAGGACAAAATTTGCAGAATTTGCGCTCTCGACACCTATGATGTAAATTTTTGAAAATTTTTAAAGGGTCATTTTCGTCTTTTCTGATATTTACTGAGTTAATTGTTACTTAGAAATAAAATTTTTTTGAATTTGAGAACTGTTTTACAAATTGAGTCCCTAGCAAACGGTCCCTACTCATAAGTTGTATAGCAGTCACTAAGAAAAAATAATAAAAATTTTTTTTGACGGCGGTCTAGAACGACTTGTTTTTTTCTTTTTACTATTGAAGAATACACTTGGCTAACTATAAAAATAAAACTTTAAACCTATGAATTTTTCATAAAAATTCGATTAACAACAAAAAAATGTTATCAATCATTTTTGGGTAATTTTAGCATTCCTTGAGTAAAATGTAAGAGATTTTCCTTCCTCAGTTACTTATCTATCGATCCCAATGGTCAATTTGGGCTCTGAAGGATTTCAAAAATCGGTCCTGACCGACCGCGACAATCTAATGATAAAATCCTGCGGAAAAATCCAACTGAGCCTGTTGATTAAATTTTCCATGTCATTGGACTCCATCATTGGAGTGGTTTAATTAAACACGTGTTAAGTTTTTCATATGCATTGTCAAGTCTTCATATTGGGCATCCATCTGAGAAAACATCTCTAATTCGGTGATTAACTTAGGTTTGTTTTTTAACATAGCTAATTTCCCAATGAATTTTCGGAGTTATTACTGACGGACAATAACGCGAACGAATCAAATAAAGCCCATGTGTCGATTCTGTTAAGAATTCGAATAGGAAGAAGATTTGTTAGATTTTTGAGACAATAAGTGACACGAATAACAGATTTCATGGGCGAACCAAAATCGAATAAATGTCAATATGTTATAATATTCGGCCCAGGTAGTTCCAAAACAATAACGGTGGAAAGCCTTGAGAGAATAACGATAATAAATTAAGAATCAGCGTCGGTTTGGTTTCTGTTTGTTGTCTTACATGACTCTGGGCGACACTAACAGTGCTACCTTAATGTATTGAAATGTGTAAAAACTAGTAATATAAGTGCCATGAAGTTCGAAACGAGAAGAATAAGTAATATGCAACGCAGGGAGTTTCCAACGACGTAAATTTAGAAACTAACAGCCAGAAGGTCCCAAATCTTAAAACGCATCCTTTCGTGGGACACGAGAGAACGTAGTGAAACTTAGAAAAGGAATTCTGTAGTAAATAGACGACGCATGAAGTTTGTGATGATAAGTCCCAAAAGACTCGCATTATTTGGGAAATAGCCTATAATTAATGCGGTCCAAATCGGACCTTATCATTTTTCTTCAACAAACATTTTAAATATTTATGCATTTTGCTTTCGAAAAAGAAGAAAATAAGACCTATTCAGTTTGATAAAGAAAAAGCTCATTGGATTGCGTTTTTAGATGCTCTAAACCGGGCGCCAAGCAAAACTTTTGAATAACATAAATATATGTAAGGGGGTCGATGCATTTTGATATGGGCTCTTGATGAAAACTTTTACTGGGTTTGATTATTCCTTCTCAATAGTACATCAAAGTAAAGTTTCATAATAAGGAAAACTTTTGTAACGACAGAATTTTCGAATTATTGGCGGTTTTTTAGAAATTTTGAGTTCGAATTAAATCTTTTCGAATTCGACAAATTATAGAAATTTTTGAAAAAAGTTCCATTTTATTATGATAAATGCTTTATTTTTTTTTTCAAATTTTTTTTCGAATCAAACGAAAAAACACTTTTTAAAATGCCCTTTTATACTTTCGTGTCACAGTACTGTGTAACTTTAACTTGTAAGAATTGAAAATTGTCATTGGAGATAAGTTAACGGCAATAAAATAGCAACTAGGTGGACTTATATTTTCCCAAACCCTTTGGCATGCGGTTTTTAGCTTGCTTCAAAAAGAAAATCCTTTAGCGAACAATTTTTTTATTGCTCTGTGATAACCCACAAATAGCATTTTTTAATTTCGCATGAAAAAAAACACATACGTAGGTGACCACATATTTTTATAGCATTCGAAGAATTATTTGTCATGGTGTTGTGATTTTTGGTCAACGTAAGTTGGAAATATTTTTAAAATTTTCTTATTCATGTTCACGAAATTTTCGAACCTCTTTTTGATTGGAATCACCAGCTGGGAAATATTGATATGCCACCTTACTTATGTCAAATATCCCCT
>SCLH01001440.1:0-53192 GCA_004367855.1 Oikopleura vanhoeffeni
ATTTTGTTTGAAATTGAATAAAACATAAAATGTATAAAACTTACGAAATATTGTTATATTTTTGTCCGTTATTTCGTCGAAAAAATTATTCTGTTTGTTTTTATAAGTAAAATAAGTTCATTTGGTTTAATTTCCTAGCGGTTTATTTCCCAAGGTTGTTGTTGTCTAGGCGCGCCTACGCTGTAGAAAAACCACGCTTAACGAACTGGAACCAATCATATTGCGTTTATTTTTGGTGGTGGAATGAGACGAGTGATACCACGCGTCAAAAACATGACATTTCATCACTTTTGAAGAATAAATTATTGTTATTGACGGATACTAGAAAAAATAAAAACTATTTTGTTTGAATCATGCATTCTTTTTACCCACACCCCCCTTAATAATGAAATTTAAGTTATGTCTGTTTTTTAAAATACAAAATAGACATATAAGTTAAAACAAAAAAATTCTCAAATTGAAAAAACATTGAGTAATTATCTGTTAAAGTTACCCCGAGCAATCACTCATTTAAGTTACTTTTTATCTGTTATAGACTATAACTTATAGTTACCCTTTTTCAATAGTTCAGGGGTAACTACAACAGAGTCACTACTGTAACGTAAATGATATACGGTATATCATATCCTTTATCCAACCGAAGTGAATCTTGAAAATGATGGTGATCTCTATAGCTCGTTTTCGAATCCCAGTATTATCGAATCCCAGGCCGGCATTATGGCCTGAGAGTTGATCNAAATGTATGAAACCTACGAAATATTGTCATATTTTTGTCCATTATTTCGTAGAAAAAATTATTCTATTTGTTTTTATACGTATAATAAGTCCATACGATATAATTTCTTTGTTGGTGAAGTAGTTGCAGGAATCATTTTTTTGACGCGTGGTGTCTCTCGCGTCATTCCCCCACCTGGCTCGAGTCAAAAATAACGCAATATGATTGATTGAAAATATTATTTCACGTTTAAGAATTAAATTATTGTATTGAATGGATACCAGAAAAAATAAAACTATTTGTTCCAACTCAGCATATCTTTACACCCACAACCCCTTAAGGGGATACTTACCAGGGTTTTTTATTTCAGGCTGAGGGACATATAAATGCACTAAATGGATTGAGAAAGGCCAGAAAATTTATTTCTGGTCATATCATAAAAAAAAATTTCGAAAATATTAACAAAATTTTTTAGTTTTTTCGAATTTTTTCAGAGTATTTTTCTGAGAAAAAAATACATTGAAAGGGTAGCGGTGGTACTCTTATTAGGGTACTTCGGGGTGTTAAAATAGCACGACATTGCTAGGAAACACTCAGAAAGTATAAACTTATTGAAAAAAACAAAAAAATCCAAAAAAAAGTTCGAAATTTTCATTTTTTTGAGAATTTTTCTGAGTAAGTTTAAAATCAAAAAATTGTAAGCAGATTTTCTTCTCGGCATCACCCAAGCTTTTATTTGGTGGTACTTTCGACTAAATCCGACGAGTTTTATTTTCGAGTTTTCACTTCCGGTTTACTGAAATGCGATTTTNTAGAATTCAACAAAACATTTCAAAATTCGGCTTCATCAAAATAACAAAAACATATTTACCCATATTTTTCCAAATTTATACTGCATTCTGAAATGTTACCTATGAGGAGTAGTACTTTGAAGAGCGAAAACCTTGAAATTAGGCGGTTTTTCGCATTTCTAGAAAAAACAAGTCGGAAATTCAAAAATCCGCTTCATCAAATAACAACCATAAGTGTTTCCAAGGTTGATGCCAAGTTTGAGTGAGATCGTATGCGAGCTCTAGGAGGAGTAGTAATTTGAAAATTTGGTTAAGAGTTCTAGAACTCGCCGCATGCTGGTCACCAGGGTCGGCCAAAAATTATTCTGATTACTTATTTTTGTAGATCAAGGATAGATCTACCATATAGCTATTCTCAAAAGTTTCAAAGCAGTTTTGTATTCTAGTAAATTAACCTCAATTTAAACGAAAAATGCTTGGAATAAGTATAAGTGATTATCAGCTTTTATTTTGATTTTGCAGTAGCTTCAATTTTAAGGTACTTTTGATACAATCGGATGGAAATATTTTAAAGAAACTCCAAAAATTTGACTTAATGTTGAACTAAAATGCAATTTCTAAAAATAAAAGCAATTTCAAAAAAAAGTTTCCATATTTTACAAATTTGAATAAAAAAGATAAAACTCCCTTTAATCGGCCCTCGGCCAATTTGCGGCTCATTTTTCACAAATTTAAATTGAATTATAAACCTCCTTGAAGGGGGTGGTCAACGCAAAATTGGTCAAAAACGGAGTTTTGTAATCGGTTTCACGCTGAGTTTAGAGTCAAGAAAAATATGAAACCACCAGAAATGAAATATTTGAGTCAATAGGCGTCAAGTCAGGATCGAAGTTGATCGCATTGATAGTCATTTCCACCGAAAATGACGTTTGAAAATTTTCTCTTTAAAAAATTGAAAAGCCTTCTTCTCCCTGAGTTTTGGGGCCGATTTGGGGCTCATTCTTCACAAATTTAAATTAAAAACATAAAACTCCCTTAAATCAGCCTTCTTGGTTCATTTTTCACAAATTCAAATAAATAAATAAAACTTTCTTTGATAGGCCTTTGAGGCACATTTTTAACAAATTTAAATTAAAAACATAAAACTCCGTTTAATCGGCCTTCGGCCGATTTGGGGTTAATTTTTCACAAATATAATTTTCTTCAGCACAGTTAGTGGATTTGTATTAAAATTCGTCTCAAGAGTCTCACAGGACCTGTAAGTTGATTCCCCATACGGTCGAACGTTCAAATAGTAAAAAATGTCCAATTTCATCAGAAACTGCATTAAGTAAGAAATCGACCCCAGTGATCACGAAAACGACCTAAAAAAATTAAAAAGAATACTCACATGTGGTGCTAGAGAGCAAAAACAGTTTATCTTGAAATAATTATCATGCTCTCAAAAATGCTGAATTTTATTCAAACTACTATAGGTATGAAAAAACTTTACCACTGAACCTTTATTTTGTGTGTTTTTTAATTTAAATTTGTGAAAAATAAGTTCCTAATTGACCAAAGACCCATTGAAGGGAGTTTTATATTTTTGATGTTAATTTGTGAAAAATTAGCTACAAATCGGCGGAAGGCCGATTTAGGGGGTGGTCAACACAAATCTTGAGAAAAATGTCTAATGAGGTTATTTTTCCTATAAAATTCAAAACTGCATATTTTCTGCATTTTAAAATAAATACAGTTGGTTCTTAGAGTCTTACTACCGCTCAATAAGTAATATCCTAGAAAAAAGCTTTTTTTTGGCACTTGAGTCTTGAAGGCTGAATTTCATCCCAGACATATCAAATTATATTTTTTGAAACTGCATTGAATTATGCGCTTCGAAAGTTACGAAAATTAAATTTAAAAAAAATAAAAAAAATATTTGTTTTTCGACTAAAATTTAATTTGAATAAAATGATAAATTTTTTTTCGACTGAGAATTTAGTTTGACAAGTGTCGAGCTCTCTGAAAAGGAATAAAGGTTTAATCAAAATCTGTTGAGATCAGTGGTATGGACGAGTGTTGGACCTTTGCAGAAATAATAATCGTAAAAATGAAATCGAAAATTGAGGACTTGATGGGTTTGAAAACTCATGATTTTAGGCCAAACTAGCCTTTTTCTAGATTTTAAGCGCATATTTTTTTTAATTAAAATTCCTTGAGATCAGGATGTGAATAATTAATAATTGGTGATTAAGAGTACAAAAAAGTGTATCTCAAAAACTCAGGGAGAATGAGGAGGCTTTTTAATTTTTCAAAGAGAAAATTTTCAAACGTCATTTCCAGCGAAAATGACTATCAATGCGATCAAATTCGACCCTGACTCGACGCCTATTGACTCAAATATTTCATATCTGGTGGTTTCATATTTTTTTTGTTTCTAAATTCAGCGTGAAACCGATTACAAAACTACGTTTTTGACCAATTTTGCGTTGACCACCCCCTTCAAGGGAGTTTTATAATTTAATTTAAATTTGTGAAAAATGAGCCGCAAATCGGCCGAAGGCCGATTAAAGGGAGTTTTATATTTTTTTTTCAAATTTGTGAAAAAGGGAATTTTTTTCTTAAAATTGCTTTCATTTCTAGAAATTGCATTTGAGTTCAACCTGAAGTCAAATTTTTGGAGTTTCTAAAAATTATTTCCATCCGATTGTATCAAAAGAACCCTCAAATTGAAGCTACTGAAAAATTGAAATAACAGCTGATAATCGCTTTTACTTATTCCAAGCATTTTTCATTTAATTGAGGTAAATGCATTTTTTCTCCAAAAAAATACTATGAAAAAATCCGAATAAACTAGAAAATTTTGTGAATATTTTCGAAATTGTTTTCATGATATGACCAGAAATAAATTTTCTGGTCTTTCTCAATCTATTAAGTGCATTTATTTTCAGTTTTCATGATATGCTTTTAGTTTTCAGTATATTTCACCCAAAAAATGTAAAATTTTTCTGCCTGTTTTATATTATAAAAAAACTTCAAATTGATTGTAAATGTTTTAAAAGTACAAAACAATCCAAATAATCAAATAAAAAATTCCGAATTTTCTGAACTTTTTTGTTTTTCAGTTTTTTTTCTAAATATTTTGTACTTCGAACATAATTCGCTAATTATACTCTCTTTTATCGGCCTTCGGCCGATTTAGGGCTCATCTTTCAATACTTAAAATTAATAACTTCCTTTAATCGGACTTCGGCCTATTCTTGGCTCATTTTTCACAAATTTTAATGAAAAACCCAAAAATAAAGATTTTGTGGTAAAGTTTTTTTCATAGTTTGGATAAAATTCAGCATTTTTTAGAGCATGATAATTATTTAAAGATAAACTGTTTTTGCTCTCTAGCACCACATGTGAATATTTTATCAAATTTTTTTGGTCGTTTTCGTGATAACTGGGGTCGATTTCTTACTTAATGTAGTTTCTGATGAAATTGAACATTTTTACTATTAAAACGACCGTATGAGAAATCAACTAACGGGTCCTGTAAGACTCTTGAGTTGAATTTCAATAAAAATACAATAACTTTGCTGTAGAAACTTGCGGAGATCACGCTGGAAGAAAAATTGGAGTTTTTGTATGTCAGATCAGCCCGAAAAGTTGACAAAAAAATTTGAAATTCACGTTCGCTAAAATTCGACATTCGATGATTTTGCTCTCTAGCATCATCTGCGGATATTAAATAAATTTAAAAAGTCATTTTGTAATGCCTGAAGTTTGATTTTTTTCATAGTTTTGGATTGAGCATTATCTCGAGCATAAAAATAAGTTCAAGATTAAGTGTTTTTGCGCTCCAGCACTATCTGTGAACTTTTTTTCATTTTTCAAGGTCCTTCCCGGAATTAATCGGGTCAATTTCCTACTAGACGCAGTTTCTGATAAAATTTGACATTTCCTAATATTCCAAATTTTTACCCTAAGGGTAAGCAACTTACAGGCGTTACTTACGTTGTGAGACTCTGGAGACAAATTTTTAAGCAAATTCAAAAACTGTCGTGTATGAACTTGTGGAGATCACGTTGAACCTCAAATTGAAGTTTTTCCATGTCACATTAGCCAGGAAAGCTGACAAAAAGGTTCGAGGTTTTTTTCTTTTAAAATTCACATCTCTAAAATTCATCATACTGTGATTTCGCTCTCTAGCGTCATCTGCGGATATTTCATAAATTCATAATAAGGCATGTTATAAAAAGCTGACGTTTGACCTTTTTTTATGGTTTTGATGAAATTGAGCATTTTTTCAAAGCAAAATCATAAATTTAAGATTTACCGTTTTTGCTCTCTAGCACCACCTGAGTTTTTTTTTTATAATTTTTGGGGTCATTTTCGTGATCAGTGAGATCAATTCCCCTATAAACGCAGTTTTTGACAAAATTTAACATTTAACTTACACGAAAACTGTACTGTAGAAACTTGCGGAGATCACCCTGAAACAAAAATTAAAGTTTTTGTACGTCACATGAGCCCAGAAAAAGGGCAAAAGATTTCGGTTTTTTTTTGAAATTGAAATTTGATCCTGAAATTGACATATTTTGAAAAAAATTTTTGCTGATTCGGGTTTTTTGTCATGCTGAAGAACATGGTCATAAACAATTATTAATTTGAGAAGTTATTTTCGGAAGAAGTCTTATTCTTATCAAAATCCACCCTTCTCTTTTTATGTTTGAATTAAAATGCTTCGTAAGAAATTAAACCTCAAATTTGCGATAACAATTAAAGCAATTAAAAAGTTAATTTTTATTTTCATTCAAACCACGGTAAAATATCAAGAATGCAGAAAAAATAAGAATTACGGCGTTTAATTTGTCTCAAAAATGGAAAGATAGACTTTGAATAAGTTTATTTTCAGATAATCACATTTATTTTTAATTTTTTCTTGCTGTTCCCGTAGCTGAAAACTGAAAAATGCGGGGAAATGTAACGTTTTAATTTTTACTCAGTCAATCAGTTTTTGAGTAACAGGCCAATACTAACAGCCAATCAGAATGTTTTCTAGAACAGGTCTAATAACAAAAATAGCTCCGAGCAAAGAGTCTGAGATTGCACTTCAAAATAAGCAATCTTAGTTTAAAATGCAAAATATTATTTCAAAAATATTTTCATTGTTTTTAAGGTGCCAATAAGTCTGAATCACTTTATCAAAATAAAACTTAACTTAGCATAAACTTATGAAAATTAAATTAATGATTTTTTCACCTCAAAATTCAAATAATTTATACTTTTAACAATAATTTTACTGTAATTAGGAAAAAAGTTAATTTTTATAAGCTAAAGGCATAGAGGAGAGTTTAGTCAGAGAAAAGAGCACAGCAGCGCCCTCTTTTATTCTTCTGTCTGAGAAATAATTGGCACACCCCCAATATAATTCACCTACCCTCAATATTTGCGTGGGCAAAACTGAAATATAAGTAAATAATGGCATAAAGTGACCGGTGGGCCCCCGAATCGAATATTTGCGTGGGCAAAACTAAAATATTAGTAAAAAATGGCATAAAGTGACCGGTGGGCCCCCAAATCAAATATTTGCGTGGGCAAAACTGAAATATTAGTAAAAAATAGCATAAAGTGAACTGTGGGCCCCCAGATTTAAAAACGATCTCTTTCGTGGATCTGAGAGAAACGTGGGTTGAATTGTGAAGAGAAAAATGGCAAAAAGTGACCGCAGGCCCCCGTAATCGATATAGAACAAGTTTCCATCAGTTTCAAATACAGGCGTAAAACCAATTATATTTGAAAACAAAATAAAGAAAAAGCTAAAAAAAATCAGCGAGAAATTTTCCACAAATTAGGTTTATGTAAAAGTTTTGTAAAATTTTATTCCATTAACAAGCAAAAAACAGACTTTCGAGTTTCAAAAATTGATCTTGCATAATCTAGACTTGACAATTTAGTTTTGAAAATTTTTCGAATTTTAATCGTTAGCGGCTCATGTTTAAATGGGTAAAAATTGTTTAACAGACCTTGCACTGCAGCCTCCTTAAAAAGTTAGACATTTTATAGACACGGCATGACGGTCATGCCATGACCTCTATATTCCGATCATTTTTCGCCAGAGAAAAATCATTACTTCCCAAAATGATGCGAGAAGTATGCATAATTCACATATATTTTATTTTATAGACGTGTCGCATCTAACGTAGAATCGGGAAAATAAATAAAGTCATAAAACCTATACAAAAGAACTCGGACCGAGTTACTCGGTGTCAGAAGCGAATGAAAAAAGACTACATCAAAAAACTGTACAAGATATTTAGTCAGTAGAGAATGAAGCATGGAATACAGAATTTTTGTTTTTGTATTAGCTGCTTAAAACTTTATGATTTCAGGTAAATTAATTTTAATTCCAGCATACGGTATGCTGCATACCTTAATTTTTATTACCGGGGGTAGCGGTCGTAAAAATGTACCTTTGTACGCCATTTATCAGAATACAAAACTGCTTCGAAACTTTTGAGAATAGCCATTTGGTAGATTTATCCTTAATCTACAAAAATAAAAATAATTTTTGGCCGACCCTGGTGACCACCATGCGGCGAGTTCTAGAACGTTTAATCAAATTTCAAAGTCCTACTCCTCCTAGAACTCGCATACAATTCCGCTCAAACTTGACATGAACCACGAAAACTATAATAGTCGTAATTTAGGGGAATTAAATTTCGGACTAGTATTTTCTAGAACTGCCAAAAACGCCTAATTTCAAGGTTTTCGCTCTTCAAAGTACTACTGCTCCTAGGTCAAATTTCAGAATGCAGTATAAATTTTAGAAAAGAGGAAAAATATGTTTTGGTCATTTAAGGGGAATTATATTTTTGAAATTTTATGTTCAATTATAGAGAATCGCATTTTAGTAAACCGGAAGTTAAAACTCGGAAAATAAAAGTCGTCAGATTTGGTTCAAAGTACCGTCAAATTAAAGCTTACATGATACCGAGACGAAAATCTGCTTACAGCTTTTTGATATGTTTAGTTGTTCTGTTCGAAAATTAGGTTTTTATGTTTTGCTGAGAAAATTAGGAAAATTGGAACTTCAAAATTATTATTTTCTTTAAACAGCGTATGCTGTCTTATCCTTCCCAAGCAATTTGGTGCTATTTGTTAACCTCAAAGTAACCTAAAAACAGTACGACCGCTACGTCCTTAATGCTCAGTATAATTTGCAATTAAACAATTGATTGCCAGCTGTTGACCTAGGGAAATATATTGAGATTTACGGCGCGCTGAATATAACTTTTTAGAATTAAAGTCTTTCTATAAAATTTTTTCATATTGTATTATCTAACGTTTTGTATTTATTACATAAGTAGATTAACATTATCAAAGATGCTTTTTTACAAATTTTATATTCAACAATTAATTCAGCTATTCTAGAAATTTCAGAAAAACTACAGAAAAAATATAAAACAAGTTTGAATTTTTCATGTTCAAATCATTTTGTTTCAATAAAAAGCCCTCTGTTTTTCCCTATCATAATAAGTTCTGTAGCTTCTTCCTATAATTTCGAATTTAGTCTTTAAAACTCAAACCCAGCTTTTTGAGGGTCCTTGATGGTCCATCTTTCTATAAGTTATAAACTATAACTGGGGTCACACCGCGGTGCACCGTGAGAAATATGCTAAAATGGACAAATTAACCATGGGAGTTAAGACCTGAAAACTTTAAAAGGTATAGAGTTAACCTCTGAAAAAACTATGGGACAAAAAAAATGTCATTAACCACACTGCTGAAAATCAGTGATTTCTCTAACAAAAGTTTGAAATAAGCTTATTTTTCAAAAAAACAGGATAACGGGAAAATGGTAGACAAAAATTTTCAAACTACTCACCAGATCGGTCAAGATCTGTGAATATTTGTAATTATTTGTTTAAATAATTTTTTAGAAATTATAAAATTACATCTCATCCCGAAAAAGACATAGAAACTAAAAGACTGACAAAAATCTATAAGACTTCAAGTCATGATCGTCCTGGGTATCAAAAACAAGAACTAAAACCGAGTGTCAGCAAAAAGGTAATGTAATTTCGTTACCTATGTTTTTGCTGAGAAAATTTGTTCCTCAACTCTTTAATTTTAAGACTAAGGTATTTCATTTTAAACGACGTTGACATTTATTTTTATAGTCAGGTACAATTTTTGACTCATATTTGGCCTTATATAATTTATACTAACTGAGTTGGTAAAGTATGATGGAAATTTGTTCGATTTGGTGGAAATCGCAGCTCTAAATTTTTGGCCGATACTTATTATTTCGCATATTGAAGATAATAATTCGGCATAGATAGTTAGTCAGCGTTAACTTATTTTAGGAATCGCGTGATTTGATCGGTCACTATCTTTTCTGACATCACAGTTATGAAACTAAGTGACTATCCACAAGTATAATCTTCGATATAAAAATAAAAAATGTACTTCGAACATTTATTTTTACGGTTTCTGAAAGAAAATATTGACGATTTGAAATAAAGCATTTCAAAAGTTAAAAATGGGTATCAATGTTTTTAAGCTATCTTGTAGAGAATTTTTTCTGGTCATTTTAAGACGAAGGATCTTTTTTGTGTTTGAAATTTTTTCAAAAAAAAAAATGATTTTAAGGTCAAATTTGTATGACCAACTTTAGCCAGCTGTAAAAGTTGCAAATTAGGAGCTAGCGCACTTTTTTTTGTGCAATCAAAAGAAAAAGCTGATACAATTTCAAGCGTTTCGATTCACGGCACAATGACCACCTGGTCGACCACAATGACCGTCAAAGTTGAAGGGCAATCTCAAGGTCATCGAATTTGTATGGAAGACCCACCAAAATGATTCTCGTAGTCGACTTTCCAATGAACGTATTATGAACCATAGGTGAATTATGTACGCTTACGGTGCTAGAGAGCAAAATACATTGATTTGATTTGAAATTCTTGTCAAATAATGAAAATGTATTTTGCTCTTTAGCACCCTTAGAATGCATAATTAACACATGGTTGATAATACCGTCATCAATAGGTCGACTACGAGGATCAGTTTGTTTGGTCTTCCATACGAATTCGATGACCTTGAGATTGACCTTCAACTTTGAATGGTCATTGTGCTCTAAATCGAAAAACTTGAAATTATATCAGCTTTTTCTCTTGATTGCACAAAAAACAAGTGCGCTAGCTCCTAAAACAGCTGGGTAGAGTAAGTCATGAAAATTTGACCTAAAAATCACTTTTTTTGAAAAAACTTTAAAAACGAAAAAAATCCTTGGTCTTAAAATGACCAAAAAAGTTCTCTACAAGAAAGGTTAAAAGCATTTATACCCATTTTTGACTTTTGAAATTACTTATTTCAAATCGTCTATAAGTGACACTAAGTGTTAGACACTTATTAAGTGTTCGATAAAAAATAGTTTTTTATCAAAAAAACTTATAATTTACTGAAAAACTACCGTTTTTGAAATAATAGGTGATTCCAGTAGTGTTTGAAAGATTTTATAAATATTTGTTCATTTCTGGTCATATCTAAAATTATACTTGCCGGTTACGTTTAACTTTGACGCCAGAGACACGTCTAGGACCTGTTTTGATTGGTCGATAAACAAGCGTCAATGTCTATTGACGATTTGAAATAAGGAATTTAAAAAATAAAAAATCGGTTCTAATTGTGTTCAAGCTATCTTGTAGAGATTTTTTTTCGGTCATTTTTAAGACTCAGGATTTTTTTTTTATGTAAAATTTCAAAAAAATCAATTTTAAGGTTATTTTCGTGATTTTACAGGTAGTAGTGATCCAGTTCTAGCGAAAGCCGATGAAGTGCTAGAAAGCTGATTTTTTGGCCGGTGAAAATAAGCGTTTTTCGGTTACTCGTTTTTTTTTGATTGGGTCGGCGACCAATATTTGACTCTAATGACGGTCAAAGTTCAAGGTCAATCTCAAGTTCCATCGTATATGACTTTGTAACGGAAGGGTCGACTTTTTTGATGAACGTATTAGCAACTATGGGTCAATAATGTACTGAAAGTTGCTAGAGAAGCAAAACTGGTCAATGCCTTCCTTGCGCAGTTTTTGCTCTCTAGCGACTTTCAGTACATTTTGACCATAGTTGCTAATACGTTCATAAGAAAGTTGACCCTTTCAATTCTTTTGGGGGTACTTACAAGTCTATACGATGATTGAGATTGACCTTGAACTTTGATTGTCATTAGAGGTCAAATATTGGTCGCCCGACCTCAATCAAAAAAATAGGTAACCGAAAACGCTTAATTTTACCGGCTAAAAAATCAGCCTTCTAGCACTTCATAGGCTTCGCTAGAACTGATCACATTACTACCTGTAAAATCACGAAAATTGGCCTTAGGGGTACTTAAGGGGGTACTCACGGTTTTTTGACATTTTAGATCGGGGCTCAGAACAAAACGAAACAAGTTATAGAAATTCTGAAAACCTGAAAGGAAGATCTATCCTTTTGCTTCCGACCAAAAGTAAAAAACGAGTTTTTTGAGCACCACAAGCACAAGTGGGAGTAGAGTTCTAGAACACTGATTTTGACTTCATGTCTTTTATCTCGGAAACGCTTATGGAAATGATAACACTTTGTAAGAATAACAATTACTTCGAGTTGACAGTATATCGGAAATATTTTGCGAAAATTTCGATCGGACTGTTCTAGAATAATGAAAACTGTAATTTAAGATATTTTAGAATTGTAGCTCAGTTTTCTCAAAAACGATTCGATACAATTTTTTTTAATTTGGTATTTATTAGGAGAAACATGTTTCAAATTCTGTGAAACTTTTTTTAAAATCGCTCCTATTTATAGAAAATTGCAGATTAATTCAGCGCGGAAGTCAAATTTTCATGATTTCTAGAAAAATTTTTTCATCGTATTGAGCTGTAAGTACCACAAATTAAAGCGCATAGTCTATGAACAAAAATCTGCTTACGTCAGGTTGAAATTTTGATCCCTTATATTTTAGAATGAAGAAATGTAAAAATTCCAAACTGAAACGAAAATTTTTCTCGAAAACGATTCTATACATTTTTTTTAAATTTATATAATAGTGTAAACATTCTCTTCAATTTCCAGTGGAAATTTTTTTTTTAAACATTCGCTCCTATTCCATAGAAAATTGCATTTAGTTCAACCGGAAGTCAATTTTTGGAGTTTCTAGAAATTATTTTATCGGAGTGTACCAAAAGTACCTAAATTGAAGCTACTGCAAATTGATGTTTAAAGTTGCTACTACTTTTACTTATTTTTAGATTTATTATAAATTGACGTTTATGTATTTTTTCTCAAAAAAGTATTAAAAAAAAATCTGAAAAAACTCGAAATTTTGGAAAAATCTGAATTGTTTTTTATGATAAGAGCAAAAATGAATTTGTGGTTCTGAAGTATTTGGTGCATGTATTATGTCCCAAACCTGAATTAAAAACCGTGAGTACCCCCTTAAAATCGATTTTTTTTGAAAATTTTAACATAAAAAAATCTCTGCGTCTCAAAATGACCGAAAAAATTCTCTTACAAGATAGCTTGAACACATTAAAACCGATTCTTTATTTTTGAAATTCCTTATTTCAAATGTCTATTGTCCATGAAATACACGATTCTTTCAGGTCTCTGACGTCAAAGTTGAACGTAAAGGGCAAGTATATAGATATTTTGAAAAAAATATTAAAAAACTTCGAAGAAATTGATCGGTAAGTATTCTTTTTTACCTACAGTTTTCCTTTTTACCTGTAGTTTAACCAGATAAAAAGAGTTCAGTCGTATCTAGTAAATATACTGTATTATGGCATTATTAATATTATATTAATCATGCAATAAGCTCAACATAAATTGTTCCAAAGTCTTTCTCAGCGATGTCAAATGAGTTTCAGCAGTCCTACCATAGAAAACTGTCTTATTGAGTCAATAATATTGACGTCTGTTTAATCGGGGTAAACTGGACAGATAAAGTCAAAAATGTCAGTTTAATTTATAAGAAGCAATAATGTTCAAACTTGAAAATCTATTCCCTGATTATCTACTGAGTACATATCATGTCACCGACGATACTCACCGTGCGTATGACTCACCGTGCGTACGGTTGAAACCCTTTTGAATTTGAAGATGTTTTTTGTTTTTGAACATAAATGTACCATTGTCGACGAAATTGCCGATAAATTTGCACTCCAATATTTGTTTGTGTGTTTATTTTTGAAATTACAAAAAATCATTTAAAATATTTTCAGTCAACAATTTGCCGTCAAAAGAAGGTTGATTGCGCAACCACGAAGAGTGTTTTCGGCATTAAGCAGAAATTTTAAAAACTTAACTGTTTCAATAATAAATAAATACAATTATAACTTGTAACCTTTTTTCTATTTTACCTCGTTTTATTTTCCTTAATTTGTAAAGTAAATTCTTCAATTTGAAAGTGAAATGGTTAAAACGATGAAACTCTACGCAATTAGTCATGTGAAACTCTCGTCTTTTTCGCCCCACGCTGCGTGGGCCACGCAAGAGAAAAAAACGAGCATAACTAGGCTGGCCCTGAACCAATAAAGAATAGCTAAACCATTTTATAACACATTTAACCACACATAACGTAGTGACAAGACCGGCCACAAATTTATGAATTTGGTATGAAATATACAAATTTGATAGTAACAATCTAATCTCCCCAGTTATCATCGATGATGATTCATCATAACTATATCTATTAAACGAAGAAAGGTAATGATCAAAATTGCCTAAGGTAAAAATACAAACCAATTGTGGGTGGGTTTTCAATTCAGGATTTTTGATTGTTGGTTTGGCCGCGTCCTCACTCTCGTTTGTATTTGGTTTTGTATTTTTACTTGTAATTTTTAAACTTGTAAATTGGTTTTGTATTTTTACCCTAGGCATTTTGATCTACCTCCTCGTAATAGGAATATGCATTGACATTTTTTTAACCAACAATATTATGTTGTTGAAAACTTTGTTAGAATAGGTCAATAATACAACAAAAAATTGTCATTTCGGAAAAATAGAAATATTTTTATCACAAAATTCCGATTTATCGTGCCTACCATTATGGTAGGCAACAGATAAATCGGAATTTTGGATAAATTATTTTCTATTTTTCCGAAATGACAATTTTTTGTTGTAAATTATTGACCTATTCTAACAAAGTTTTCAACAACATAAATATTGTTGGTTAAAACCATGTGGTAGTACCATACTATATGAATCATAGGCTATAATAAGCTTTAGATCATTTGAAATTTCAATTAATTTAAAAGTAACATATTATCTTCATAAATTTAAAAAGAGCTGAAATCATAGCAGTAAACCTCTATCCCATAAAATCATAAATGATAATAAAATATGCATTAAATGTGGCATTGACACCCCTTTAATTTTTCCAATTTTAATCGATTAATATCAAAGAATTTGGATGCAGAACAATTGTGTTGAAATGTCACGTATTTTGTTATTTTTGTGGGTAAAAATTATTCTTGGGCGCTAAGAGTAGTCAACCTTTTAACTACCTTGCAAACTTCTCAAAGTTTAATCATATTTTAGAGATAGAAACAAAGAATTAGAAGTAATTAATACTTTATTCTCAAGAGGAAATCAAATGGAATTCAAATGGCGCCTACCGAAAAAAACGCTTGATTCGTATTTAGCTGGAACACTAAACGCATATTTTTTTGTCGTCGCAGGTATTTTAACTAATTATTATATTTACAATTATTCTAGTTGAAGATTATCCTGATGGCTATGACCTATGAAAATTCAAAAGTGACTTTACGAATCACTATCAAAGTTAAAGTAAATACACCAGGTTTTTCGATTTTGTTCAAAAAAGTCTTGAAATAAATGCAATTTCATTTGAAAAAACTTTAACTTCGTAGAAAAGAGTCCTAATATGAATGAAACCTTATAAAATGATTTGTATTAAACAAATTGTATGAAACACTTTCAAAATAAAAAACCAATTAATTTGAAACATGTCAGACTAAAATAAATTCTATAAAGATGAATATAAAATGATGTCGATTAATTTAATTTCCGGTTTCGGGTCCTAATTTTAACTAAAACTATTGAGTATGGACCCCAATATATTTTCAGTATATATTCAAACAAAGTAAAAATCCGAGCATGTCCGAACCGATCACGTCCGAGCACCGAACCGATCCGATAATGACTTTTCAAATTGGGCTTTCAAACCGATCCGATCACATTTTTTTTAAACTCGGGTCCGATCCGATCCGATATTGAAAATTTTTGAGGCCCGAAATTTCCGAATAATCCGAACTTGAAAATCCGATCCGAACTTGAAAATCTGCTCGGATGCCTTTCCCTGCTAGGGAGACCAGAAATTCGTTTCATCGGTGCATCGCGATGATCGATCTTTAGAAACAATTACCAATTTATTTTACGAAATTTTAATTATTGTCTAGCTGGAAATAAATATCACCCTCGCCGGACAGATCCTGAATATCCTTTTATCACCTTTTGATTAATATAAGAGATGTGGGCTGAAAAGAAGAGAAAGCGGCCTCATGAGTGGCTAGAAGGGGTCTTAGGAGTGTCACGATTGGCTCCCTCAACCCACATCTCTCAGATTAATCAAAATGTGATAAAGAGATATTCGTATGATTCGAAATTCAACACTATGATTTGCTGGCCGTCCAAATTTAAGCCTATTTAAGTGGCCCATTCTTACATTCAGAGTTTTGATTGGCCGGGACGTTGTATGTTTCAAATATTCAGGATCAGTCCAGCGAGTCCTTAGGGGACCCATTGAAATTCGTCAACAATTGTACTCTTCATTTACAAAAAGTTTGAGTACGAAAAATAAGGATCTGTGTGAAATAAGGTAGGAACGGCAAAATAAATTTTGCTTGACAAAGAAAATTTTTAAAGTTTATAGTGGAGAACTACAAACAAATAACTTTGGTAATAAAATATTTTTTTAAATCACTTGCAACTCTGTCAAAATAAGAAAACTGTTTTTGAAATGGCTTATTATTAGGCTTGAAATTTTAAATTTTTTCGAAAAATTTTTTAAGAAAAATGTCAAGCTGAAGAGGGTATCCGACGCGATCATAACCAATTTGTTTTCGAAAACTGCTGATTATAAAAAACGAGACACAATTTTTTCCATTTTTTTGGGTCAATTTCAGCACATAAACTAAAAGTGCTCCGAAAATTAATTAAATTTGAGATGGTCTATTTTTGCCGTTCCTACCTTAGTATAAAACAATAGTGATTGTCACACTTGTATAGATGAGCTTGTTGATTTTCGAAGAAATCAGTTAGGTTTTAATTTATATCTTTTTGAACCGTGTGGTCAGAACAACTGTCATACTGCATAATCTATTTATTTCCAGCCCACCGTAGTTGAATAGTTTTCACTATACTCCCACGACTACTTTCTTCAAAAATAATTTTTAATTTACAATCAGAGCTCAAGATTTCATGTTAACACGTAATTCAAAAAAACGTGACATCCTGTATATCGAAGATTACTGACTAATCGTGACTCACGAAAAAAAACTCTCTTTATAAATTATTTGCTTATGTATTTCCATATAATCCATATTGTTCAGATTATTATATATGATCAAAAACCGTGAGGAGAAAGCGCGGTGAAGCTTATTTAATTTGTTTTGATATCTTCGAATTCATTATCTGGCTTAGTGTTCAGCACTATGTGCTGCCATTTAATTTTTTTAATTTTAGCTCAATAAAATGTAAAATTTTAACAGTTTAGTTTTTAATCCGATTTAACAATTGAGAAGAAAGTTTACCGAAATTTCAAAGTTTAATTGTTATTTCAGACAACCGGAAGCCAGACTATGTTTCTAAAGAAGGTCTCAAACGTGGTGGATCAATGATGAACAGGATCACAACCCTGAAGCGCAAGAAAATTCGCATGGACTTTTTGACAAAGCATTTTCGACAGACTTCCAAAGGTAATTTGAGAGGAGGGAGACGTCTCAAATTTGTGCGACAAAACTGCCCGATCAAAGTTACTAGCTTTATGTTTTTAATAAACTGTAACTGAATGCATAGAAATTATTTCAGTAATCTTCTGAAAATTCTGTCAAATTTATATCTGGAATTACAAACAAGGACGTATTTTTTATGAAGAAATACTTGAAATATTATTCAAATTTGATGTCTTGTTTAAGGGCGTCGGTGCATTTTGACAGATTTGCACTTTTTCAATTTATTTTCCCTTGATGGGAAACTTTTTGCCACTTTGAAATTTTTAAATAAAAACTTTTTCGAACAAAAGTTGCCACTATTGAGCTCACTTTGTATTATCTGATTGTTTTCAGATCGATTATTTTTACTTTATAAATCATCTTTTGAAAAAACACTCAAAAAACGCCCGTTTGCTATCAAAGGTGTCTAAATTGCATTAAAATTTCTTTTTTCTTAATTAGGAACTCTAAAAAACGATTTTGATCATCAGCGAAAATTTATATAATTTGATTTTATATGATTTCTACGTCAAAATCGAAAATTTTAATTTTTGAAAAAGACGAAAAAATCGACATTTTAGCACATCGAAAAAAATATTTATTTTAATGAGTTTAATTTATAAAATTTCACGTAGTGGATGGGTCGGCTTACCAATTTGGCAAGTTTCGGTGTAATAAATTTTTTTTAATTCTGGATAAAAAAGGGCTTTCGTGGATTTCTGCCAAATCGTAGTTTCATTGCTAAAATTATGATTCAGAGTATAAACAAGAGCGAAGAAACAAAACGAAGACATATTTAAATATAGTGAAAGTAGTCATTACCAATATTTTCAGCTAAAGATTCCAGAAAAATTAGTTTGAAAAATTTTGAACAATAAATGGGGAAAATTTTCGATATATTTCCAATTAGTTTCGACCGAAAATCCCAAAAAAATGTCATATGATTTTTCTAATAGCATATACAAAATATGTGGTCACCTACGCGAAAAGCTAAAGTGGCCATTTTGAAAAAATTTTTTCGTTGATATAAAACAAATAATGTAAAAAAAATAATTTGTCGAATTCGAAAAGTTTAATTCGAACTCAAAATTTACTTAAAAAGCAGTGATTCGAAAATTATGAAGTTACAAAAGTTGCCTGGAGTATGAAACATTACTTTGGTGGTATATCGAGAAGAATATATAAACCCAGTAAAAAGTTTTTCATCAAGAGCCCATATCCGTATCTGTCAAAATGCACTGACCCCCTTAAATGTGTCTGTCGTCTACATTGATAAATTTGAGAAGGTGGATGAATACCGATTTAATAATATTTTGAGGGGAAACATGGCTTCAGAAATAAGGGTGGTGCCAGTACTATTCAGAGCATCTTATACTTCAACCCACGCTCAGAAAATGATTCTCAGGCGTCCCAAAAAGCACTGAAAAGCCTACTCCTCATTTATTCCTCATCATTTTTACTTGTAGTTTGCAATTTCACTTCTTTATATATATAGATACATATATACACATTTATATATATAGATACGCATCCCATAACGGGGTGTTTTTTCATAGTTTTCTCCTAGTGGTTAAACCAGCTTATTTAGGGGTCTCATTAAAAATACAACTTTTCCTTGAAAGTATATACAAGAATATATGTAGGAAATTTTCAATTTGTTCATTAAATTAACCGCAAAGCCTGGCGTATGGCCATTACGAAGCTCATTGTTTATCACAGAAAAGAAGGTATACTATTTCCGTCGGGAATTTATTTCGTTTCAAAAAAACCTATCTTTAACTATAGAGAAATGTGTAGGCGTAAAATATTTAAAAATTTTTATGAAAATTTCTAGAATAAGTTTTGAAAATTTTATTTTTGCATTGACAACAATAAAATTACGAAAGTGTATTTCTGACAATGTGTGTGATATCAACACACCTATATTTCAATTGTATACATTTTTATTCGTATATAAGAGAGGTTTTAACGCCTCGCAATTTTCATAGCAAAAGATAGGGGAAAAATTCTCGATTAAAAAAATTCCCGACGAAAATAGTATACCTCCAGAAAAAACTTGTCAATTTCTCATTTTTGTTGAAATTTAGACCTATTTTGAATTCAGTACATGCAAATCAGCGATCAGATACATTGTATGATTACACTTGGGAAACAATCAGCTTTCAACACATACTCATAAAATAAGCTTTGAAAGCAGCTGTATAGGAATTTATTTTTTCAGCAATAAACAGTTAGATCTCAAGTAATCTTCTGTAAAAAATATTATATCGACGACCAGAAATCTTATCCAATACTGTTTATCATAAGATAAGAACGGCAAAATAAATTTGACAAAATAGCCTACTCTATCAAATTGTAGATAATTAGTAATTATTAATTACAAATAAGTAACTTCGGAAACAAAATATTTTTTTGAAATCACTTTCAACCCTTGAAATTGCCTATCATTTAAGCTTGAATATTTTTCGAAAAAATAGAGTCTAGTTGGAGTTTGCTAGTTTGGTCTAGTACATTATACTTCTACTAATTTTTCTGAGTTAATTTCAGACGATTTGAAATAGGAAATTTCAAAAGTGAAAAATGCGTATCGATGCTTTATATCTATCTTGTAGAGATTTTTTTTTGGTCATTTTAAGACCTAGGATTTTTTTGGTTTTGAGATTTTTTCATAAAAATCGAATTCTAGAAATTTCAATTATTTTTAAGCCAAAATGTTAAACCTAATTATCGAATTTGACGCTGATTGGTTGAAAATTTTGATTAGCTGTAAGCCAACTTTTTGGTCATTTTAACTTTTTGAACTTTTTAACTTTTAAATTTCAAAAGTGAAAAATGGGTATCGATGTTTTATATCTATCTTGTAGAGATTTTTTTTGGTCATTTTAAGACCTAGGATTTTTTTGGTTTTGAGATTTTTTCAAAAAAATCGAATTCTAGAAATTTCAATTATTTTTAAGCCAAAGTTTAAACCTAATTATCGAATTTGACGCTGATTGGTTGAAAATTTTGATTAGCTGTAAGCCACTTTTTGATCAGTGAAATCTCAGCTTCAATTTGGTGGTACTTTTTTGTTTTCGATCAGACGAACTTCTTTTTCGGAAACTTTTCATTTTCCGCGTTCACTTCATTCAATTTTTAGGAATTCTAGGAAGTTATCAAAAATTCTTCTCATCACTTTAACGCATATATTTTATCTACCTTAGTTCGAAAAATGGCTTCATTCAAACATTCGTCTAAAAGAAGGATAGACGTTGAAGTCGAAAAAAACTGGACAAAATCCGCGCGATCAAGTGAGATTCTAGAAGAAAAAATCAAAATCGAAAAATTCTTCTCATTACTTTTTTGTTCTCATTTATTCGCTACTTTGGTAAATTTTGAGGACGCTTTGTATTGGGTCTAAAAGAAGATTAGATTTAAAAAAACCGTTTAGTGCTCTTTAGAATAGACTCACACCTGTGGTGTGATGTAACAAGGTTGACTTTGAATGTGTAATCCGTAGACGAAGGCTAGACCTAAAACGAGTATCCTCAAGATTTTTTTACAACTGCCTAGAACTGTTCTGAGGCGGTGATTGAAAGGTACCAAAAAGGCGACACCTACCCCCCTTAAGGTGCGAAAAGTGAACTCTAGTCCGCGGGTTCCTCACGGAGTTCAAATAACGGTATCAGAAATAAAATAAGCTGACTCGACGAGCGAGCGGTTTTCTAGCAAGGATTAATTGTTTGCCAACGTTATCGGATGCACGCAAAGCTGGTCAGAAATTGACCCGGTTAAAGTATACCTACTAGTACCAGGAAGTGATATTTCAATAATTTACATGTACCAAAGATGCGCATTATCGGTTTTCTGACAAACGAGGTATTATGAACTAGAGGTCATAAGTGAAGCCGCACGTGGGCCCCCGGGGCACCAATATACCCTGGAGTGAAAACCGATAATAAAATTCCCCTCTGGCGCCACCTTGCGGTCACTTATGACCTCTAATTCATAATACCGGTTTCAGAAAACGAATAATTGCGCATCTTTTGGTACATGTAAATTATTGAAATATCACTTCCGGTACCGGTCCGTTTACCGGTCAATTTTGACCAGCTGGTGCATCCGATAACGTTGCAAAAAAATATCCCTCTGTAGAAAACCCTTCGCTGTCGAGTCAGCTTATTTTATTTTTGATATCGTTATTTTAACTCCCGTGAGAACCCGCGGACTAAAAGGTCACTTTTCGCACCTTTAACAGTTTTTTTTAATCTCAAAACCAAAAAAAAATCCTGAGTCTTAAAATGACCAGAATAAAATTCTCTACAAGATAGATATAAAACATCGATACCCATTTTCACTTTTGAAATTTCTTATTTCAAATCGTCTCAGCATGCTGCAGCACAGAAACTAAAAGTGATCCAAAAATAAATAAAATCTTAGCTGATAGATTTTTGCCGTCCCTAACTTAGTTTATCAATTGATAAAAATTGTTCACCCTTTACTCTAGTATTTTTTGTTTGTTTGTCCTAATGCGAAAGTTCGAATTTGTTTGGCTGTTAATTTGTTTCCGCATTATTAGGCCGTTGAAGTAAAGCTTCAAGTTAGCGAAGTTTGCTATAATCGATAATCAATCTAATAAACACGTTTAACATTTACAAAGAAATTATATGAGGTTTAACTATTACAGACAAATAAGATTATTGGTTGAATTTGTCTACAAGATTTATTTGATTCGGATATTTAATTTTTATTAAAAACTTGAGAATAATACCTTTTTACGAATTATTTTGAGATGATTTTGAATAATATAGAAATTGTATTTCATTGGGGAATTTCGGAAGAGCTGATGGAAGCATATTTACGTGGTGTTTTAAACTATTACTTTTTCGTCATAACAGGTTTGCAGTTTTAGTTGATTTATTTTCTTCTCGTAAAGTTATACTTAATTAAGAAAGTTATACTCAATTAAGAAATTATATTCTTATGCTAATGAACCTATGGATTTTGTTATTTATTTTCATCTGCCTTTAATTGCAGTATCAATTAATGAAACTACAATACCTTTTGTGTGTTTGGTTTTCACACTCTTTTTCTTCTTTCTCGTGGGTTTGAGGTTTTTGGCCCTGATTGGTTAAGTAGGAGTGAGGTGGAGGCGAAATTATCAAATTTATGATTCGAGAAGCTCAAAAAACGTTACGTTATCACGCATCACAGAAAATTGCTAATTCTTAATCGCGGAACCGGATACATTTTTATTATGCAGAGAACAGTTCGGGCATTGTGGGTTTATACAATTTGTTCGATTTAAAAGCCAAACACACAAAGACGATTGTAGATAAAACTCAATGCAGGGACCTAAATATAACTTTTGTGCATTAGTTTGAGGTTGTAAAATTTTTCTCGATAAAAAATTTGCCATACAGGCCCTGTATTACAGGGCTTCCAGAAAAGTAATGAGATTAGCTTTTTTGAACTAGCCTCTAGCTTGCGTAGTATATGTGCCAAAATTTTTGCATTCATATACTCCCAGACACATATGCGAGACAGGNAGACCTAAACCAAAACGGTAAATCTATCTCCTCCTAGGTTTTATTTTGAAATAAATCTGAAATTTAACATAACTAGTATACTTAGTAGATCAAACTATCTAGAGAGCCTTTTCCAATAAATACTATATTTTCTCTTAAATATGCAATAAACCACCGTTTTTTGTCATTTGTCGTCTGAAAATCTATCTCCTCCTAGGTTATATTTTGGAATCCACCCAAATTCCAGTAAACGCTAGCTCAGAAAAAATAAAAACTATTCTAAGAGCGTTTTTCAAATTTCGACCACAAACTCAAAATATAAATTCACGTGGAAAAGTATAGGTCACGCAAAAATTTCAAAATGTTTTTTTGATAATTTTAGTACCCTTTGTACTACTGCGCCGCCCACACATAGTGAAATTGCCTTTTTACTTGGTTGTTCTATCTTTAAGGGATATTATATTCCGGATATGCGTAAGTATATTGGGGCTCGAAAATATCCTACAAGAGGCCTTAAATGCTATAGATATCGATAAAATCGATTTGGTATAGTTAGTCTGAATCTAAATTGGATAAAATAGATTTTTAAATGTCAGAGATCAGGTATTCACAAGGTTGACCAATGGTCAATGACCATCTTTTCAATTTTAATTCTATTATTGAGTTTCAAATTTGATTCCGAGCAGATAGAGTTCATGTAAATCGTTTCCGTGTTGAAATGTGGAAACTAAACAGACGAAATCAGATGCATCTCGTGTGGTCTTGTCACGGATATACTGTATTAATGGGTGTAACAATAACCAAGCTTTATTCTCTTATATGGATCACAGACCTTTTTAGGACAGATATTCTGAATATTTGAATGATACAAACAACGCGAGATACTATCATCCAATCAAAACCCTAGATTGCAGAATAGACCAATTTCATTGGTCAGATTTGAAAGTGATCAACTAATCAAGTGCTCACACTCCGCATTTTTCAAATATTCAGCATGTGTCTTCTCAAGGTCTATAATCCATATCGATCATGATGCCCGAGTAACTTAAATATCTTATTTGCCTGTTAAAAGAATATGGAATAAGATATTTAAGTAACTCGGGCATCATAATTGATATATATTGTCATTAAAAGTTTTTACTTGTGAGCAAAATACGGTTTTCGATTCAAAAGTTCAAGATCCTCGTTAACTCCTAGTTTTAAGACAGAAATGGTGACCCTGACAAAAATCGTAAAATTGGATTTGGTGCGTACTATCTTCCATTATTTTGTGACTTTTCTAGAAAACAAATTGAAGCTGGAAGTAATGAAGTCCGTTTTGACTTTTTTCCTTATGAGACAGTGAAAATTTATGCCGATTATCTTCACGAAATTAAAACTGAAATGAAATTGATTGATCAAATTCAAATGCTCGAATTCGCAGCTTTTATCAATCGCCATGAACTGATGAAGGTACAATTAAACGAAATTATATAAAGTGAAAGCAAGTAGGTCTTCTTTGGGCTACCCAAAGAATCTGAATTTTTTTCAAAATCAATACTAGATGAGGCACAAGAAAGAATCCTCAATTTTATTTCAATGTTTTCTTAATAAAAATATAAAGAATTAAAAGCATAAGAGCACTTTTTGATGGCTCCAAAAATATTCCGTATTAAATAAGTGGAAACTTATTGATTTCTCATGTAAGTATCGAAAATCTAGTTTCAAAATCCAGGGAGGAGATACATTTAAATAATGAAAAATTTTGAGCCAAATCAAAGAATTATCGGAGAATATCTTCCGCTGTAATTTGCGCACATTCTGTCTCGTCACTTTAAGCCTGAAATAATATTAATACACCTTGAAGTGTACCTTGAAACCTCCAAGATAATTAATTCCCTAGAAATACATGTAATTTCATCGTTTGTATAAGCTCGTTTCTAATACGACGAGCCATTCGTGAACTTTAATTTTTTAAGGATGCAAGATTTTTTTAACCGAAATATTAGATAGACCTAATATTTGATCGAAAGATTTGTATTACTCTGGCAATTTGCAAATTAAAACCCCGATTTTCATCTTTTCAGCGACGACCATCCTCTTAATTCAGCAAATTTTTTTTTCTATAATATAAATTGTTCAGATTTTGGTAAAAGATATTCGTGAAGAACTCCCAAAAATGTCCAACCGAGATCGAGTGGCTCTTACTTTATCACTTATTCATATCCGGCTGAGATCAGTTCGTGATTTGGTTTTCTCAAGTTGCTCCGAAATAGAACTTCCAGAAATTCATTATCACGTCAACGATTTATTAAAACAGCAGGACCATTATAGAACTGATGAAGGAGTGTATCTAGAAGAAAACGACGAGTTGATGAGTTTAATAGCGAGAGACCTAAGAATAAGAGGCGAAGAAGTTAATAAAGGAAAGGGTTGATGTGATTCAAATTTGATAGTTTTTAATAATGAAGATAAAAATTTAATGAAATATTTTGAGACATTGTAGTTGAAAATCAACAATCGGAGCTGATTATTTCAAAAGTTACAATGTAGTTGAAGTGAAATGACATTTAAAAAAAGGTATTCGTGTTAAATATAGTATTTCTAACGTCAGTTATTTCGCCAACGAATGAGCGTGTGCGATTACATTTTAGCTTATAGATGAGGTCAAAAAACATCACCCTTTTAACTTAATTTAGTTTTCCTTATTTTTTTTTGATTTTCCGCGCCATCATTGGCAATTATAAATATTTTCTTTTCTTTCTGGCGTGTTTCCATTATTAAGGGGGTAGCGGTCGTAACATTGTTCTTTTGTACACCACTTTATAGGAATATTAACAGTTTCAGAACTTTTCAGTAAAGCCGTTTACTAGTTCTATCCTTTATCTACAAAAATAATTTATCAGAGTACTTTTTGGCAGATCGTAGTCGCCACCATGCGGCGAGTTCTAGAACGCCTTATCAAATTCCAAAATAGATCTCCTCCGAGAGCTTGTATACGATTTAGCTTAAACTTCGCATGAAGAACGAAAAAAATAATGCTCGTGAGGGAAAACACATTTTTGGATTTTTGTCTAGTATTACCTAGAACTGCCGAAAACCGCTTAATTTCATGATTTTGGATTTTCAAATCGGATCTCCATCTAAAATGAATTACAGAATGCAGTATAAATTTTCCAAAAGCAGGAGAAATATGTTCCGGTAATTTAAGGGGAAGCACATTTTTGAATTCTAGAAAATTGGCTTTTAGTAAAGCAGAAGTGAAAATGTTGAAAAAAATGTTGTCAAATGAAATTCAGAATAGCATAAAATTGAAGCTTGGGTGATGGCGAGAAGAAAATCTGCTCAGAGCTATTTACCATTTGAGTTTTTCTTGTCAAAAAATAAGTTTCTCTTTAAATACAAGTCATAAGAAAAAGGGACAAAATATCGAACAACTTTTATGGTCCATTACACATCAACTTACCGGCAGTACATTTTCTACAATCATTCATTTTTGTTCAAATCTATTCAAAATTTCAAAAGCTACAGAATGTCTTATTTTTGATTACAAATAAGATATACTGTATTTAAAACGCATCGCGAAAAAATCTCAAAGTAACAAATGTATAGTCGCTAACACGATGACCTGAAAATAAGTAAACTTTTATCTTTTGTAAATTCAAGCAAAATATGATTCAAGCTGTGCACAAACCTGGTAATTATAACAACCTCTTCAAGCGTCCATGAGAAATGAAATAATGAATCGTTATAATACAATTAAACGCTGGGAACGACCTATTATGCGTGAGTTTAAACAGTTTACATTTTGAACTTGGTAGGAGAAAAAAAACTCCAGGATCTTCTTTTCAACACTTTTTAAATGTGAACTTTAGATGAATGGGATGTGGAAAAATCGTCACCTGCTCTTACTTTCGACCCATCCGAACCAACAAAAGCCCAACAAGATTTTAGTAAAGGTATAACGAGGGATTAAGTAATAAAATTACTATTTTTCTGAGGTGACGTTTTTAGGAGGTGAAAATTGAAAAAAGAAATCGAAAAATTTAAGTCGTTAATTTAATCTGTTTTTGAGGTTGGAAATATTGTGTGTCGAAACAAGGAATGGATAAAGGTGTTCACTTTTGGCACTTGAAATATACACATAGTTCTCTAAAAGGAAAGGAAATTTAATAGAAAATACCACACCCTATGGATTTTAAAGTTGAATCACAATAACAGCTGTGTGATTTCTCACACAATGTTCCTATTTAAAAGAGATGGTCGGCGCTATAAGCTTCAAGAAACAAATTTTCTTAATTTTATTCAGATATTTTTTTAGGAAAATATTGAACATATATCTGAGTGTTTGATGGTTTCATAAATAATTCGTATGCAATTTCTAAATTTGATTTTGAAAATGTAACTTAACAAATGAAGTACAATACTAATTGAGTGTTTTGATTATTCGCCTCAGCTCTTGTGTGGACTGAAAGTTCATCGCATTAGCGCGTGGCCAATGGTTGACGTGCATTGTAACCGCACAACAACCAAAGCCCCTCATTCCTATTGTACTACCAACTCAGAGGGCACCACTAAAAGCGTGGAAGTAATGAGGCTCTGATCGGCTGTCGCTTTAACATGATAGGAAAAGATAAAGAATCGTTTGCGTAAAATAAGCGGTGCCCTCTATTTGGGTAGATATACCAATATAATTTGTACATATAATTTGATTTAGATCCCTATAAAAGTCTCAAATTTTTTATGAGTGCAGTTATGCATATTTTGATAACAAGATCTGAAATTAATTAGTTTCCGCGTAAACCGGGGTGAGAAAACAATTTTGTTTTCCAGCTTCATTCCTATTTTGCGTCTTTTAGAGGAATCACGAAAATAAATACTAAAAATACAAAACCCATCTTTAGTTAATAATTCACGCAATTCCTGCATGTCTGACACTCATTTCTCATTGAACGAACTATCCGTGACCTTCAAAAATGTTTTAGAATGCAAGATTATATGTTCGGAAGAGAATACTATTCGGAAATATATTTGTACTAATTTGCAAATTTGCCTTTTCAAAACCCGATTTCAGCTTTTAAGCGACGACCACTCCCTAAAGTAAATATTTATATTCATTTTTTTTTATAATTTGTGTCAAATTTCCCGAATACAGAAATTCCAGTGATTTCAATTGGTATTTGTACGCTACCTCTTGAAGAAAATATACAAAAACTAGGAATTTATAATTCACCATCAGTTTGGGTATACTGTGCACATAATGGAGTCTGCTATCATAAAGGAAAGGGTCAATTAATTACGTACGAATTTCTTAAAATTTAATATATCTTAGTGATGCGATTTGTTAACGTTAATCCATTTTGATCCCCGGGTCACAACAAAACCTTTTTTTGAGCAAATTTTTGATAACATATATATTTTCTGGTCACTCTTCCGGCATTTGTGCCAGAAGTCGAAACTGTGTTAAATTCCTGAATATATATTCGAGCCGGAACTCACCATAAATCGATATTGTCGCAAAAACCGCGGGATTCTGGAAGAGTGACTTCGTACCCGGGAATCATTGTCATTTATAAAGAGAAGAGATCGTAGTTATAGAAAAACGCACTAACAAAAAGTCATTTTGATATTTTTTCTAAATTTTCTTCAAATACAAATTAAAACCGCAAATAAGCTCAAGGAATGCAAGGATCTAATGCAAAACTAGACACTTATGCCGTTGGTGATACAATTACGATAAAATTAGATTTAAACGAGCAGACGTTACAAATTGGTAAAAATGGAAGACTGCTGAGGCAAGCCTTTACGGCTATTCCTAAAAATCAAACTTATCATGCATTTGTGAATTTTAATGATCAGAGGGGAAATCGACAAGAGTATCATACAAATTATTCATTGATAACAAATAACTTTTCATATATATCTGTGTCAAAAACGTTGCAACACGACAGAAATTTTCGACAGCCTTCAAAGTTTCCGAATAAAATAAAATGATTAAATCATTGATTGCTAAGGCCCGTCAAGGATGAACAAGGCAAAGACTTCTTCCTCAGAACTTCCAAAAATTTGAGCCTATGACAAGGCCCTATGTGACACTTTCTGTCGGAAATTTTGGTTTGATTAAAAAATTCAAGATACAGAAATTTGAAATTTTTATTTTAATTTATTATAAATTGAGTCTCAAATCAGCAGTGGGTCTGATAAAAGTAACGCTTTACGCCAAAAATGGCGTAAGTAGTTCTAAACACAAAACGTTTCGTTGTAATAAATCTGATTCTCCCGTAAAAAGATACTGAAAGGTCGTTTTTAAACATTTTTTCATAATCGTGAGAAATAAAAGATTACGTTCGACAAATTTTGACACTGATATCAACACTTTCTGACGGTGCAAGGCAAAACGCCCGGGATTTTGAGATACGGTTAAAAATGAGGCAGATGTGCCGCGAAAAGTAAAGTTTTTGGCATGACCTCTAAAACAGTTCAAGTTCAATAGCAAAACAAAATTTTCATTCAATGTTTGAACAGTATCCTGTGAAGTATAAGTTATACTTGTATAACATGATTCGACTCATAAACGCATGCAAATCTCCAACTCACGCAATGACGTATAGGCTATACGGTATAGAAAAGCTATATTTAATATGAATTTATAGCGATATTATACGTCATTGCGTTGGTTAGATATGTTGTTGCATTTTTGGCCGAATTAGCATATAATTAAAAGAACAGACTAAGGATAAAATTAAAAAAAGTGAAAATGTAAAAAAAAATTATTATGCAATTATTTTTGAACGCATATCTCTTTAAGACTTTAGTTGGACTTTGCTAGTTTGGTCTGGTACATAATACTATGAAAGTACTACTGATGTAATAGACCAAAGTAGCAAAGTTCAACAAGAGTCGTAAAGAGATATCAAATTAGCTGAGACAGCACGAAATGGAATTCTCTATCAGATGAAATCAAATATTTACCAAAACTACTGTTTGTTTATAATTATAGTGCCAATTTCAGCTCTTTAAATTTTATTTCTTCACATTTTACTCTCAATTCGAAGAAAACAATCTAAAATCATCCATCCGATTTGTTCTGTGGTTTAAGCTGATGACCACACTATGCGGCATAGTCTACGCCGGGCATAGTATGCCCCTCCACCAAGTGCGAATTTGAGCTCAATTAATAGACTAACTACAACTGTATGTAAAATAAAAAGTGTGTACTTGAAAGTCAGTAGAACCTGGTCTTATTTATATCGCCAGAATGAAGTTTTTGTTCAGTAACTAAATATATTTATTCGAAATTTGTCTATTAAATCAGTTCAGGCTATAATAATTCGGAGTCCGATCTGACAGTTTTCTCGACTGCTCCGTTGCGGTTATCTAATCCTTCGTAAATATTTTCACATATTGATTCATCCTTAATTTTAATCATGTTAAAAATATAACAAAAATGAAATCCTTGTAAAACCTTGCGGCTTGAGCCCAATTCAAATGCTGCTAAATGTGGCTAGAATTATGCAGTCAGCTGATAGGCGGAAACTTTTTATGCTAAATCAAAAGAAATTAAACTCAGCCAATCATATGCGCATTCAACATCATTTGAATTGAACTTTCTGATAAAATAAGTTCTTGAGTTTTAATTAGTTTGAAATATTCCGAGTAATTCTCGATCACTTAAGTGTTTTTGAAAATACAATTTTGTCAATTTTTTCTCCCGATCTTAGTTTTTGTTGAATACGGATTGACACCGATTATTGGTCTACTGTATACAGTCATACAGCTGTATGAGCTTTTAAATTTTTTAACCACCTTCGTGTTCTCGAATTAAAAAGGTTTTGATTGGCACACGTCACGTGTGACACGTGATTTCCAGTGAAAACTAAGATTGGGAGCAAAAATTTGACATGCTGTATATTCAAACTATAAGCTAAGAATATTACTTTTAATGAATTTACAATATTTCCATCACTGAGCAACATCGCCTTTGTCCCGGAATTGTCGCTTCTTGAGTGCTCCATCTGGTTCGAAATTTTCCCTGAACTTTTGACTAATAAACTACAAATTACAGTATGTAATTTTTAAAGGTAGAATGAGAAGCGTCTCGTTGTTATCCCTGCGTCTTCAGAATCCACTTGGAAAAAAGACATACTGCAGGATTCCAAAAAACAATAGAAGACGAGAATCAAAGCAACTATTTATTTCTAATAACAGAATGAGATTACAGTGCCCTAATGAGGTAGATTTTTTTAGGTGCTTTCCGTACCCAAAATGACGTCTTATTTATAAGTTAAATTTGCCAAATCTTGACTCTTTCGAAAATATTTGGAAGAGATTTCGTATAGTACTTGATTTTAATTATTTTGATACCGTGCATTCGAGGGAAAATGATACAGATGATGCAGATGGTATTATTGTTATCAATTATTGGTTATATTAAGAAAAAAGTTTTCACCAATGAGCGCCCGCTTGATTTAAGTGAGTCTTAGCTCAGCTAAGTCAGCTGCTCTCTTTTAGACATGAGTTAACTCAAGAAGGTGTCACCATAATTTAATGATTTTTTATAAAAATATTTTCATAGAATGAATAATTCTGGCTACGAAAAAAACGGCAAAGAAAGGCCAAGATAATCAAACACTCTCATTGGTTGGTTGAAATATGATGTAAGCATATTCTTCACATGAATACAAAACTCCGAATAAAGATGTAAAAACTGATCATAAAGTAAGGCAATTCGGGAACGGAAAGCAATACGCAGATATTTTTTTTTACATATTCGGAAACCCACGTGATTTAAAGCGCAATTCTGATTGGCGTGACGCCATTGAGTCTAATTTTACGTTAAATTTAAACGTAATGAATTTCCGTAGGGCACTATTTCCAGTTCAAGTCTAAAATGATAGAATGATCTTCAACCCTCACGCTTTAGTAATTTCAAATGACATAAAATACGGTCTGTACTAAAGCATGATGGCCGAAATAACAAATTTTCAGAGTATAGCAAAGACATTACCCGTTACGTCATTGTTTCCGAAATTGGTTTAAATTTTGGATTCTTAGGAATGTTATTAAAATTAAAAAAAATTTCGTGGTTGTTTTTAGCAACCTATTGGTATGATTATATCCATCATGATGCCCGGGTGACATAAATATCCTATTCCTTATTATTTTAACAGGTAAATAGGATATTTATGTTACCCGGGCATCATAATCGATTCAAGACGATTTGAAATAAGGATTTCAATGGTAAAAATTGAAGAAAATTTGTATGACTTTAGCAAGCCAGCTCTGAAAAATGCTAATTCCGAGCAAGCGTTGTTTTTTGCAAAAAGGAGATTTTTATTTACTTATTAAATTTATAATTTCAAATCGTCTACTGACTGTAGACTACAGTTTATCATGACGATTTGGAATAAGAATTTTTGATAGTCAAAAATGGGCACCGATATTATTTGCTCATCTTGTAGATAATGCTTTTGTGGTCATTTTAAGACTGAAGATTTTTTTGTTTTGAGAATTTTTTCAAAAAAATTGGTTTAAAGGTGCGAAAAATGACGGACAAATCAAATCAGCTTACTCGAAAGCGAAGGGGGTTTCTCGAGGAAGAGATTTTTTTGCAACGTTATCGGATGTACCGGCTGGCTAAAATTAACCGGTAATGTATTGCTTCCAGTACCGGAAGTGATCTTTCGATAATTTGAATGTACCAAAAGTTGCGCAACTATCGATTTTCTTGAGACGGTATTAAAAACTAGGGGTCAAGGTTAAATGCAAAGTGGTGCCAGAAGGGAATTTATATCATGCAAAAATATCACTGTTGGTTTTCACCCAAAATATAATGCGCCTCACAAGTCACTTTGCGCTCATCCTTGACCCCTAGTTTATAATACTGTCTCCAGCAAACCGATGATTGTGCATCTTGTGGTACATTCAAATCATTGAAATGTCACTTTCGGTACCGAAAGCTGTACTTTATTGGTAAATTTTGACCAGATGGTACATCCAATAACGTTGGGAAAAATCTCCTCCTCGAGAAAACCCTTCGCTCTCGAGTCAGTTGATTCGGTTTTTGGTACCGCTTTTTTAACTCTTATGAGAACCCGCGGACTAGAAAGTTATTTTTCGCACCTTTGATCCCATTTTTTTTGACAAAAAACCAAAAAAAATATTGGGTCTCAAAATGGCCATTAAAAAATCTCTACAAGATGGGCAAATAATATTGGTACCCATGTTCAATTTCAAATTTTCTTATTTCAAATAATTCTTATGATCAATCATATATTTAATATAATACCTGCCGGCATCTTTCAATTTTTTTTCATGGTTTTTGCTTTGAGCTCGATCAAAAAACTGGCTAAAAAATAAAAAGTTCCTAGCAGGTTTTATTTTCGATATTAATTTTTGATATAATTCTGAATCCCAATCAGTTGCGTTTGACTTGTTCTTTTGTTCACCCTTGAAATGAGTCAGATATAAATTAATATAGATTTCAATGTTTGCGAATTAAAATAATATCAATTTATTTTACGTTCGAAATTAATCGTAGGTCAAAATTGTAAAGTGGGTTTAAAAATTTTTTGGGAGACCGTGAGTTAGCCTGAGAAAAAATTGAAAAGTCCGGGAATCGAACCCAAGATAAATAATCACGATCCGAGCAACATTACCATTATGCAAAACTGCTCGAGTAACTGGCCATAATATGTCGATCAAGTAGCAAAAACTATCGCGCAAACAGAATTCGTCTTACAGGTTATTTTTTGTGGTCTTTGAAGAAAATTTGACTCATTCTTATTTGACCCATTCCTATTTGGTATTGAAAGCTTAAAACCACGGCACATTGAATCGAATGAATTAAGAAATCTTGGATTACGAAAACTATATAATGTAGCATTAGCCGTTGAACTTATATAAGGTGAAAAAATGTTTTTGAGAAAATACCTACGGGCACTGACCGCCAAATAGTGTTCTTCACTGTATTTTAATACTGTAGATTTAAAGTACAGTCTCTTTGCGAGTACTTTAAATTGTTCTTAATATCTAAAGTATTTGAAATAACTTAAAACTATATGGATTACAGACCCTCATAGGACAGATCCTGAATATTTGAATGGTACAAACAACGCGGGATACTATTGTTCAATCAAAAACCCTGGATTGCAGAATAGGCCGATTTCATTGGTCATATTTGGAAGAGATCTACACGATCAAATGCTCAGATTCCGCATTTTCATATATTCAGGATCTGTCCTGTGAGAGTCGGTGATCCATATTATATCTTCATATTACCATATATCCCTTTATTACTTTTTGGTTAGAAAGCGTAGCCACTACTCTTTTTAACGTGTGATTTTAACGTTGTGGCTACGCATTCTAACCAAAAAGTGATAAAGGGATATCTTCATATTATCTTAACCAGAAATAATCCCTAGAAGCCAGTTTTCAGTTAATAATTTTAATTTTTTATGCCCGCAGAACTTTTTCTTGTTTCTGCCTGAGTGTGATTCAATTTTAGGCGCAACTATTAAATAAAACTGATACCACTAGACGTTATATTTTCACCTTTCCTCACGTAAATCAAGATTATCAAAATATCATGCATTCTCGAGCACCATCTATGATCTGGAACTGGGATGGTCACCAAGGTCGCCATCATATGGCAGAAGAAAAATGGACCACGGCAAATTAAAAATGTTGTGATGAGATATCCAACCATTCTTTCTGCTTTTTTCTTTAGTCTTGCAGAATGATGTGAGACCACGTCATTTTTTAGCTTTACGGTATCGGAAATTTTCGCCAAAACTTTTCCATAACAAACTATAATAATTAATATCGGAAGGAAAAATGCATGTGAACACCAAATCTTTATCGTGGGTGACCTCAATTGCAACAAGAAATTATTAACCAAAAGAGTTTCCTAATGGAATGTACTTTAAATAGTACTTTTGAAAAACAATTTCCCGTAAATTATCGTTGTGAACGATTTTTAACGCATTTTCGAGGCCAGGCTGTTATCGGGTTTTCTGCATTGGAAATCTATGATAGTTATGAAAAAGTACATTTTGTTCAGAATTTTTTAAAGATTAAGAATAAATGATCGAAAATTTTCGAAAAAATGACGGCTTTTGATTGGCTAAAAATCGATTTACTCCAAATAGAAAAGTAATGTTATCAGCGTATTCTCGCGAAGTTTCTTGTTCCACCGCGAATATTTATTTTTTTCTTTTGTCAACTATTTTTTGACACTTTAAATTTGAAAAAATGCCATTTTTTTACAGAAATAACGGGTTTTTTGCCCAAAATGCCAAGAAATCGTTTTGCGGGGCTGTGTAAACTACACTTAAAAAATAGCTTTCGCAGACGCACACTTACTCCGGATAAATTAATTTGATAAAAATGCCACTCAGATATATTTTTCGTATCGACCAACCGAAAAAAAGACCGATAACAGCCTATTCGAGGCTATTGTGATTTTACTTTCATTATTAAGGGAGTGATCGTGGAGACTTAAACTGTTTTGAAGTTTTCAGAGAAATCTGGTTATAGAATAGGCTCAGCAGTGCTGAGTCAGCACTGGATGGTATGATGTATTTTTCAGAATTGAAATCATTTCGTGCCATTTTTATTGGAATGCCTGAATGTAAAAATGAGTCTATAATTTTCTCTATATGATTTTCTCGTATGTGAATAAAATGAGAATTTGACATATTTTTGGAAAAGCGGGAAATTGTTAAAAGTAGGCCACCCTATCCAGAACCACTTCTTGAATTTTGGGTGCATTTCATCTCCCAGACACATAGGTGTTTGATTTTCAGGAGATTTTAAAATCTCCTGTAAAATCAGAGTTGAATTTCTTTCTTCTTCATTTCCAAAGTCAATGTGACATTTTGATCCAACTATTCGATACTGGGAGGCGATATTATAAGTGACCACCATACAAACTATCCAGACTAGACAAGACATGTACTTTGCTGTCCTTCGATTTCTGCAAATAATTTTAAAAATAATACCAGTAGTCACATACTAGTAGTTACAGGGCCCTGCAGGGGGAGGCCCAATATCGCCGAAAGTTTTTATCCAAAAAATCCGCGATGTTGATCATTTTCGGAAATATTGGCTCTTTCGGCGATATGGGGACAGAAATACTATTTTTTTTTAAATTAAAAACTTGTGGGCATTCGAAATGACGTCATAATTTGAAAAGGCTTTTAATATTATAAGGAGTTTTACAGTATGTTTAAAAGAAGTAAAATACCAAAAATATGGGAAATTAGGAACTAGAGTGGAGTTACTCGACCAAACAAAATCAAATAAACAAGTAGTAAATTTAAAAACGTAGATTTGGAAAATTTAATCTTGTAAAATGCCGTCATTCATGACACACTCAAAGTAATTTTAATAAAAACTGTCAACGCCTACAAAATTTTGGCGATATGGGCACTGGCAGGAATTCAGCTAAAATCGTGAAATTGCGTAAGATTTTTTCTGCGATATCCCTTTATCACTTTTTGGTTAGAATGCGTAGCCACTACTCCTTTTAACGTGTGATTTTAACGTTGTGGCTACGCATTCNAACCAAAAAGTGATAAAGGGATATCGGGCCGCCCCTGTATATAAATAATGGATTAAATATTGCTTAAAAATGAATAAACGAAAGTACTCGCAAGCCAGAAAATGAATTAACCAGAATTTAAACAAGCTATCATTAAGCCGAAAATGTTTAATTTTGTCTGTGGGTCGGTATTACCTACTAGGCTGTAACAAACTGCGGTAATGAAATCTTCGACCTTTTAAGCAGCCTTAAAGGTGGATTTTTTTTTGAGTTATTTTTATGTTAGAACGCTTTAAAAAATTAGCCCAATTGTACAACTTTTCAATGCAATTTTTTTTAAATTATAAAACGATACCTAAAAATGCTGCGTTAAAGAGCTATGGGCAGTAAGAAGCCTAATTTAAGCCGTAGTTTTTTTATTAAATGTGATTTTGAAATTGTTAAATTTTTTCCGCCAAATTGCTGCATTGATTTAATAAGGTGCTTTGGGCAATAAGAGGCCTATTTATTTTTTCCAAAAATATTTAAATTCAGTCCTAGAACCTTCAAAGCTTGCTTAAGGGGGTAGCAGCGATGTGGCAGACTGGCGTCAATTTAACTTACAAAATAATTAGTTGGTTTATTTTTTTTGTGTTTATTATCGTTAGCTGAACCATAATAAATGTGTATCAGCTCATTAAAATATTTTTTTTTCTATTTAAGGAAAGATTTCAGTTCGAACTTTTATTTTTGAATTCGTAAAATTTTCAAAAAATTCAAAACAATATTAAAATGTCACGCATTTTCCACCCAAATTTTTCTTTGTTTTTTCTTTTGAAATCTGTGAATAAAAACAAAAAAATAGTCATTTTAACTTTTTTCATGCATGTTTACATATTTTCTGAATGCTGTTTAAAAAATCATAACATGTTCATTTGTCATTTTTTGTCGACTTTTTTTAGAAATATTATTAAAAATTTTCGCAATCAAGTCCAAAATTTTTATTAATGCTTTTTTGAATTTTTCTTGAAAAATCGGCCGAATCAGTTGTGTTATTTTCTGGTATCTATTTGATTTCCGTATTTCAACCGATGGAAGGGTCGATCGAATATCGTTTCTGAACTACTGATGAAATTAACAACACTTGCTTGTGACACCGGTTTGTGCCATTTGGCACGCATTTTATAAAAAAAAAAATTTCAAAAAATCTCAATTAAATTTCGGGTGTTATTAGGCTACTTTTTTTTTCAAAGTCAGGAGATTTTTATATTTTTTTCCTAAAAAGCTGTTTTTCTCTTTTTTTCATGAAAAACAACTTTCATGTCAAGGAAATTTTTTTATATGGATAATTATTCTCCCACTTATTCGCGCATAACACCCGAAAATGCCAAAAGTTTATAAATATCGCCTTCAAAAAAATTCTCACATCGGGTCAAGTTGGAAATGGAGTTATAATGAAAAGTGGTTTTTGATATTTTTACAGATACTTAAGTATGTTGAGAAATTAAAAATATTAAAGTTTGCAATAATGAACACTTTTATTGAAAATAAAAAAATAAATTTTCACATTTTTTTTCTTTCATAAATCACTCCGAAAAAATGTACCAATCTGCCAAATCGCTGCTACCCCTTTAAATATAAAACTTTTGAATGCGGGTTTTTTAAGATTATGAAAGGTTGTCGTAAAAATATACACTAAGAAGCTATGAGGATAAAGAGCTTTGATTATTTTTTTTGAAAATCGGTGTATTTAGTTCTAGAACTTTCAATGTTTGCACAAAGTACAACTTTTCAATGCAATTTTGACAAATTTTGTTGACAAAATTCAAATATATCAAGAAAAAATTCATATTTGAATGAAAATTTAAATTTTTTAGGAAAAATTAAGTTTTAAAAAAATTGTTGAATGAAAAGGAAACTAAAATTTAGAATAAAGGTTAGAAATTGCTAAAATTTTTAAATTTAAAACAAATTTAGCAAATTTTCGAGAAAAAATTCAAATTTTAAAAAAAATTTAGAAATTTTTAGAAATAATTAAGAAATTTTTTTAAAAAATTTCAAATTTTAAAGAAATTGATAATTTTTTTAAAATTGAAATTTTGAAAAAACATTTTTCTTGAACAAATAAGAAGTTTTGCAATTTTTGAATATTTTTCTCTAATTTGGCATATTTTCAAAAAAAAATTCGACAATTGTCTTAAAAAATCAAAAAAAACATCTTTATTTAGAAATAGAAAAATTTGAAAATTTACTATTCCAAAGTAGCTATACGAATAAAATTAACTATATGAATGTGACTTCTTTTTTTCAAATTTGACAATTTTCTAAAAAAATTTACAATTTTAGAGAAAATTTGACAATTTTTTAAAAATTTCGAATTTTCTCAAAATTATGAATTCTCTTAAAATTATGAACTTTCCTAAAATTATGAATTTTTTAAAATTGAGAATCAAAATCATTTGCCAAATTTGAAAATTTTTTTGATTTAATCAAAAAAGATATCTTTCAAAATTGAAATCTGAAAAAATCAAATTCAAAATTTCCCTACAAATTTTATAAATTTGATTCAGAATTTTTTTTCCCTATGATCATTTGCATCACCTTCAAGTATTTTCAAAAATATCGAATGACTTTTATTTGTGAACGAAGCTCGATCACGTCCACACTAAGGGTCTTAAAGATATGATTCTGTTTCATCCCAAATTTCACTAATTTTCGCAGCTACGCCGGATATACAATAAAATTTTATCAATAAATAATCCATAAAAATGAAAATCTATTAAGTTTTTCAGACATCTGATTTGTGCTTGACTCTGAGATTTTTAGTGCCAAAACTCTTTAAAAAGTTATTTACGACATCTTTAAGGGGATTGTGGGTGCAGTAGTTATTTTCGACCACGGTCTCAAATTCGTATTATTTTTCTTGTATCCGCCATCAGCACACGAGAAATTGATAGCAAGCAAAAAAGTTTATTACTATCGAATAACTAGTTCTAGAATATCGGATTTGCTTGCAAAAATAATTAATTTATTTAATATTCCAGACATAGGATAGTCTTGAATTACAAAGAATAATAATCACAGAAAAAATAACCATAGATGAAAGTATTTCAGTATCATAATTGTTAAGATTTTTGCCCCTTTTGCAATATTTCAATTTTTAGCCTAATCAATGTAATGATGGCGCGCAGTAGATCTGCATAAAATAGTGATTGCGAGAAATCTGAGAGAAATTATTAAAAATTTTCAAATGAAAATTTAGCTTGGAGATTCACGAAGATTATTTGAAAAAGAGAAAAAATCGCACGTAGCGTTCGTGAGAAATAGTTCGTTTCCTGAAAAAATTTCATTTTGCCTTATATATATATAGCAAGGAATTTTCAAAAATAATTTTCGACGAATTAAGATGAATTTATAAAATATTTTCAGATGCGATTGTATAGAATTTTTTTCTGACCAATAATATCGGCATTATGTGCTTCTTGGATACGTGGATATCACGAAATAGATCAATGGAGAGTAAAAGTAGCAATTACTGTAGATTTTATGCATTTAACGGATCATGTTAAAACATTTTCTAGAAATGAATTAATTTTATACATTTAAAGGTTACGAACTACAATGTGCAATTGAAAATATAGATGTTCACTTAATTCTCACAAAATATATTTGAGTTTTAAAAAGGGATTATTTCTCTCAAGGACATTCCTGGAAGCATCCACAATCCCCTCAAATAAGGTTAAAAATCTTTAAATTAGTTTTTTTCATTATTTTATTTTCATTCGGAGGCTTTTTCATAACTTTCTTATAACAAAACTATGTTTATTAAGAGGTTATATGAATCATCATATAATATGATATCTACTTTTCGCAACAGTGTTTTATAATCTTAAAAAATATAACAGCGCAATTTGACATTGAATGAAACCCGTTTTAACGCTTTCTGATGATTTTTGTTTTGGATCTTTTGAAAGCCTCAACTCCTTAAGGGGGTATATCTGTCTGATCAAATAAAGGCCTTAGAGGCATTTTAAATTCTCCAAATTGATACGGGGTGATAATTAAGTGTACTAAAACTCAATCATCAAAAAAAAAAAATTCGAAATTTTCGCATTTTTTCGATTTTTTTCTAAGTATTTTTTTAAAAGATGAAGTTAAAAAATAACCTTTGCTCGAATTTGACCACTAAAACTTCAAAATATCGACTTGACGTAAGCCAACTTTCTCATCAGTGTTTCACTGGCTTCCTTTTGAGCTTACTTTCGAAAAAATCGAAGCACTTTTTTTTTCGGAAATTTTTCGAAAATTTTTTCGGAAAATCATATTTCGAGTTTTAGCTCGAAATTGCAAAAAAAGCTCTCCATAATCTCTTTGCATATTTTCTGAGGAATATTTTATAAAAATTTGAGCCATTTTGCAAACATATCCACGGAGGAGATAGATTTTGAAGTCTGAAATTGTTAAAAATCATCGGTTATTTGGGGTTCCAGAATTGTTCAGTCGCCGGATCAAAAAAAGCTCTCCATAAAAATTTATATACTACCGTTACGTGATCTGTGAAAATTTGAGCTCAATTTGATATACCGTCTGGGAGGAGATAGATTTTGAAGTTTTGAAAAATGTCACCTTGTTACGATACTGTACCTATTGGTGTGATGGTCAAAAATAAATTGTAATGTATTTTCCGCAAGATATAGGATAGATCTACAAATTAACATTTTCGGTTTTTCTCATAAGCTTTTAGTTTTCAGATATATCACCGTGAATATGTCAAATCTGCCAGATATACCTCTGACGCATACGGTATGCGGCATACCCCGTTAAGAGGTCATTTTACGGCATCGTTTCATAATCTCAAAATTCCTAAAATCCAATTTGTCATCGAATGATATGCATTTTAAGATATTCGGATAATTTTTCGCTTTATAAAACTCGGCCTTTCTGAAGCCCGCTGCTCCTTAAAAGGTTATTTTACGGCATCGTTTTATAACCTTTCTATATATAACCTTTATGTACACTCGTCGCGCCATAAGCGTTTCATTATTTATTTTTGAGGTTATCTACTGTAGTTTTGGTGATACAAAAAAAGATCCCAGAATTAATTTTAGCCCTTATCACTCTCTACAGAATGCCGAAAAATTGAATCAATTGAATGTGTTTATTTAAGGAGGAGATGCATTTCAAAGATTTGAACTTCAGAGCCCTCTAGTGGGCGAACTTGGAATTTAAAAGTTGCGAGACCCATCTCAATCTTATTTTTTTGGTCGAATTAGTGGGGTCCAAAATTATAAGCCACATCCATTTGTGCACGGTACCCCCTTAAAAGGTCATTTTACGGCATCGATTTATTAGCTCAAAATTCTTTGAATTCAATTTGGCATCGAATGATACCCATTTTAAGGCATATGGATAATTTTTTTATTCATAAAACTCGGCCCTTCTAAAGCCCGTAGCTCCTTAAAAGGTTATTTTACGGCATCGTTTTATAACCTCAAAATTATTAAAATTCAATTTGGCATCGAATGATACTCATTTAGAGATCAATTGACCAATATTCAAGGTCAAATTATAATGTTACCTCTAAAACGGTTAAGAGTTCATTACCGCAGAAAATTGAAATGTCAAATCGATCCGCCATGGAAAGGGGAAAAAACGTTTTGTACCCCTCTGAGTAAAAAATAAAAATAATTTATTGCAAAAATTTCTTGTATCAAGGAGTTTTCTCCCAAAATTTCAGGATTCTATGTCATCTATAAAAAGATCCTCGGCCAGCCTACACCCTAGTCGGTAGTGCCACACACTCAAGCCTAGCTGTTCGTTGCTGGTGTGGTAGCGGGTGTGGTAGATATCACTTATATTTTGTCCAGACTAAGCGTACCGGTCTCACAAACAAATTTTAAAAATGTTTGGTACATAAAACACGTAAATTACCTACATCAGACATTCATATTTCGAATTGTTTATGCCTCAGAATTGTTTATGCCGTGTCATTGTAAAACCAGTCTTTTCTAACTCTCGAAAATGGCATACAAAATTACCTACTTAGATTCGCACTTAACTTAGGCGGCATGCCTAAGCAAGACGCATTCGAGTATTCCATTTTTTTACTTTCCTCCTTACTAAGTTATACAGGGTGTAAGGTTTTTACCTTCTTTTTCCAAACTGGTTACACTTAATTTCCGCCGTTTTGATTGGTTGTCAGAAGAGTTTCCTCAGATTCAACCAATCAAAACGGCGGAAATCAAGTGTAACCAGTTTGGAAAAAAGAAGAGAAAAACCTTACACCCTGTACGTGAGCAAATACAGCTGGTTTACTTTTAGACTGGCAGAAAATCGGAAAGTTCAATAAATTTTATCTATATACTGTAGTACAGTATATAATTGTTTTCAAGCGAGGGACGCTCGAACATATAAGTGAAACCGACTAATTAGAACTGAGAAAAATTATAACAATTTATTTGAACGTGAGCCAATCACCATGCGTATGATCATTAACGCTCGATTCTCACTCACTAGGCATAAAAATAACGGTTCGCTCCCAGTCGTCCGCGTCCATATATTATCTTTATCACCTTTTGGTTAGAATGCGTAGCCATTGAGAATTTGCTATGTCGCTCAAGTCGGAGAAGATTCTTTTTTTTCTCAAAAGTTGTGGTGGCGATATGGTGAGGGTGAGTGGTTTCTCTATTTTTTTTTTGTTTTTTGACGATGAGGCTAGCAGCAGTCACGTGATGTGAAGTGAAGTCAATAGGTAGCAATCAGCGACAACGCCCTCTGGCGCAAGAAAACAATAGACGCAATTTTATCGTTTCTCTGGGAGTTAAAAACTCAGTGAAAATTTTCTATAAAATTCGCCATCAACAAAAAGTATCCGGGATTCAACACCTTTAACTTAGCGTATTTTAATAACATTTTTTAGTTAATAAAAAATAATTTTGGAGGTTTTTCGGTTATAATAGTTATATTTTTACCGTTTTTGGTTTAAATTATTCCAAAATGGTTATTTGTATGTCTTATGATAAGAAAAAAACTGTAACTGTAATATTAAGAAGTATAAAAGTGAGAGAGAACGATAAAATTTGCGTCTATTGTTTTCTTGCGCCAGAGGGCGTTGTCGCTGATTGCTACCTATTGACTTCACTTCACTATCACGTGACTGCTGCTAGCCTCATCGTCAAAAAAACAAAAAATAGAGAAGCCACTCACCCTCACTCATATCGCCCCCACACTTTTGAGAAAAAAAAAGAATTTCTCCGACTTAACTCCGACATAGCAAATTCTCAATGGTACGCATTCTAACCAATAGGTGATAAAGGGATATATATAAGCTATAGGTACAAAAGTGGTGCGGTGGAGCTAGTGGGGAGGTGGGGCTAGTGCTGCGGTAGGGCTATCGTGCGGTAAAGCTATTGCTGCAGTAGGGCTAGCGCTGTGGTAGAATAAGAGTGTAGTACTTTTGATACTTATTTATTAATAATTAATTAAGATATTTTTAATATGATATTTAATTTAAGTTATTTTTATGATTAAATTGAGAGTTTGAATTTCATTTTTTTGAAATTTTATTGAAATTAGCGCAAAGGAAGTTTGATCAGAAGGTGATTTTCTGGAATTTGGAAAAAAATTTGGAATTGGAAAATTTTACAAGACGATTTGAAATAAGAAATTTGAAAACTCAAAAATTGGTATCNTTTTTTTTCGATAATTTTAAAACTTTTATTCAAGATTTCAAAGTACAATTCAATAATTTGCAATTAGTCACAAGCTATTTGCCAAGTGACCAAAAAAGGTTGTAAGCTTTTTTACACATCTGCTGTTTTGCAGATTGTAATCTTTTAGGAACTCTAAAGGAATAACCGAATAACTCGATTCCCACCGAGACAGGTGCGAAACTGTGAGGCTGAAACTGACATTTGTTTTATTTTAAACAATTCATTTTATATTAACAGAAATTAATTTAATTTTTGACATTAATAATATATTCATTGGCCATGGAAATTTCATGGCTCAATTAAATTCTGACACCAAAAAACTTTACTAAAAAACACTATCCTGAAGATGCTTAAATAATAAAAGTGAAACGTAGATAAAAAATAAATTTGAATAATAAATATATTATTTATTTCTAAATATTAATTGTTTTAATTAATTTCGTGAGACTGAAAATTTGAACTGACTTTAGTATTATTTAATTTCAAAAAATTAATTTTTAACACTTAATTTTATAATCACTACAAAAATGAACTGACTTTAGTATTATTTTAACATACTGTATAAAAAAGTGACCTGATAATTTTATTTTATTTCAGTTTTTCTTATTCTTAAAGAAATTTAATTTGAAATTCATAATTTTATAATTCTTCATAATTTTTATCAAAAAACGTATGTACAGTTTTGTACATGCCAAGCGCGATTTTGAATGATGTCGAATTTCTGATTTTCTGAGTCGTCGTAAAATGATTGAGGTTATGATTATAAAACTAGTTCCTGAGAGCTAACGTCGAAATTGCCTTATTTATAGCAAGAAATCGATCAAAGGCCATTACTGCTAGAAACCAGGCTGTAGCTTCAAAATTTAAATAGTAAGTGAATGTGTGGATCCTGCAAGTGTATAATTGTACATCCTGTACTTTCAGCCACCGAGGTAGAAATTCGAATTTTGGCCAGGCCATATTAATATCGTGATAAACTTCAAACGGCGCCATAAATAGAAATAAACAATCTAAATTAACAGCTTAGTTTATTGTATTTTTGAGGGTAGCATGCAAAAAAAGTAAAATCAAAAACCCCAAAAAAAATCCGTGAAAAAGTTCAAAATCTTATAAATTAAACGTTTCATTTATAAGTTGCCATAAAATTAAAACCCTTTGGTTACGTCAGTGACGTAATTTCACTCACTTATTTATACTTAGGAAGATGAGAGTCCTTCCTAAAACAAGTTCAAACTATCCGAAAAAACTATCCGAGTTGTCCTTGAAATTGGTGAGGGTTATCTACTGCACGTGACTATAAAATTCGCTTAGTCCAATTAAAAATCCACTTAATCTAAAGATCAATCAATTATTCATTTTATATAAGTCAGCAATTATTAAAGATATGTATCTCTACCCCGTATGTGATCAAAAGTTCAAATAATGCTAAATGTGTGGCTCGAAAAGGGTGTACGGAAGAGTAGAAGAAACTAACTAATGACAAAAATTTTGCTAAAAACGTTACTGTTCAAAATTTATTGGCCAAATATATTCAAGATAATAAAGTTTGCTGACATGTCAGTCCTTACCTGTTATTGTCAAATTTATAACGTATAAATTATTTTGATATTGATGATTAGTGCTTTTTCGTGAGTGCTGATATACAGATAAAGCAATAAGATTACATAGAATTCCAAGGGCGATTATAGATATTTTTCCAATGATAAAAGCTACTTTAGTTGGATGCATTTCTGAATTAAAATTAAAGCTTTTTTTTCAAGTTCATTTTTAACGTTTCTTATAAAAAAATATTTTGTTCTTAATTAAAAGTTGAGTTTTTCACAAATAAGGCAAAAAAGTGAATAATTGACTTCTAGCCGCCTTTATGGCTCTGCGCAGCCATATCAACTTTAAATTTGTTATTCATCATCGTTAAAATTGCAGTACTTATTTGCAGAAAGTCTCAAATTCTCTCGAAAAACATATGAACCTACTGGTTAAGTTTTCAATTTCGTATGGCTTTTGCTGGATGTCTAGGCTTTTGCTTATGTCTAGGGTCAAATCAAAACGAGGGAGAATTGCCTTTGCTTTTTCTGGTCCGCTCAAAACTGTAGGAAAATGAAAACTCAACCTGTATAAAAAAAATGAAATTCAGAGTTGCCATTATTTAATCGACGGGAAGCGCGCTTTGGCCAATCAGCGTGTTATAAATATCACCCTTCATAATTTTAAATTTTTGATCTTCAAAATTTGAATAACTGACCGATATAATTGTATATATTTTTTGACCTAAATTAATAATACATCCATGAGGACTCAAATTTATGAACAAACGGGAAAAACTGTGATTTTATTATTTTTACCTGATGTCTGATTGAATGCGGTCATATTTAACATCATCGTCTCGTTCATCATAAAAAATAAATCGTCATTGTTTTCCCTGAATTTATTTTATAATATTGCCAAAGAAACTGTGTTCAATGAACTATTGAAATACAAGTTTTTGACACAAAATAATAGGAAAAAACATTGGTTACATCACATGATCCTTATAACAATTTCGATTCAAAATTAAGTTTGGGGTTTTATTAAGAGTGTACCCGTCGGCATTTTTTGCAACCATTTTCCATCATTCGTACAATCAAATTAAAAGTTTTTTAAGCACATCTCTAGTAATTCAAATAATTTCAAATGGATTGTTTGTAATTTTGAAGCTTTATTTATCTTAGAAAGTACTTTTTCGCGATTCAAAATAAATGAGCGAAATGAAAAAATGTGTCACCAATCATTTGATCGGCTCTAGAAAAAACTGAGGGTCGTTATCAAAAATCAGTCAAGTTTAATAATATCTCTGAAATGGTAAATACAACATTGAATAGTTATGAATTTACGACGCTGAAAATTTGTGACCGACATCTACCCGTAGAAAATGACGCTTTTTAAAGATTTCGAGACTTTGAGAAGTTTTTTTTTCAAAATTTGTAAAGTTTGAAATGACTACACATATTGACTTCACACTTTAAATCTTTTCATGAAATTGAATTTTTTCTGTATGCATAATGAAGATGCTGAAATTTTAAAAAATTATTATTGCCCGGTTTGATAATCGGTTCACCAAGTTGAAAGTATTTGAAAGAACAGAGGCACTTTGAATCAACAATCGAGGTTATGACGCTTGTGAAACACACCTTCAATACCGACGGGTACCCCCTTAAATGTTTATTGCGATTGATCATGTTGTCATAACGGTTTTATTGGTTTTAAATGGTTCACTAGTGCATTAAAAATGACAGATAAGTTTCTCGACAATAAGTTTAGTTTAGGCATCAAGATTTAATTTCGATATGATTTTAATATCCTTTGGAATAGTCTTATTGCAAAAAAAATCTGATGAGTTTATTCGGCACTCAGACTTAAAGCTGCTAAGTCTGCTTAATTATTAAAAAATGTTGTCTTAATCAGGGTTGTAAAAGGAATGATCCCCGACCCAATTTTCCATCCCCATCCTCAAACAAATTTTCCATCCCTATCCCATCCCATCCCCATCTATCCCCAATAAACAATTTAAAAAATGGGTGAATATTTTTCAAGATGGGGTTTGTGTTCCAAGTCAGTATTTTCAGGGGAAGTCGGCCCTGGGTTATTAAGGAGGAGTTGGTCCTATATTCGTAATTTTTAAAGGATGACCAAGCCTACTGGTCTTCATTTTTAAACATAACTTATGTTACAAAACTGATGTGGTGTTTTTTAAAATAAAATACGATATTTTGGGTGAAATTACAATAATACTCAAAAAGGTTTAAAAAATTTCAGGTTTTTACACAGATTTTGTGTTGAAGAGAAATCTATTACTAGGAACTATTACTAGGTTCTAAATCTTTTAGATATGTTGTTAACTTTTAAACAGAAAGTTTGTTTGTAAATTTCAAGCAAATTCCCATGATCATCAAGTTCGCTAAAAATAATGGACTACTTCCGGTTTCTCACAGCAAATAAATTTCTTAGGCGATTGATAATTGTTTTGAGAGCATTATTTGTCAATAATTTTAAATTTCCGAAGTTCCGAAAATGCTCGAAATTTTTCTCCAAATTTTTTTCCATTACTGAATCAGAATTTTTGACACTTAAAAATTGTTTGTTAAGTGTATTATATAAAATTTGCTGCTCTCAAGGTTCGAACCTTGACGCCTTGGTATAAAATTGTGCCACAGTGCCGTTCAGAAATAATTATTTTAAACTTTATTAAATACCTTGAAATAATAGCCTGAAATTATTTCAAATTTTTCGAAAAAATCCAGTTTTGTCCGCTTAGACTTACGTTTTTTCGGAAATTCATAAAAAATGCGTAGGTTTTGGTGGTTTTGTCCGCTTAGACTTGTGTCCACTAAGGCAAAAATCACAGTACAGGTTAATAATTTATTTTAAAAATTTTCGCCTCAGAGTCGGTTCTCCGCTTATTATTACCGAGCTCAGGCCGGATACCGTTTGGTTATTACTGACCTAGCACTAGCTCCTTAAAAAATTACCGTCATGGGGCCAATTACCGCCTTATCATGCTACCCTTGAGCCGTTCTCTACCTTTAAAATTACTCAAAAAACATTTTATAATTTTAAGATAACAATTAAGAAAGGGGATGAGAAGGGATGAAAAAGGGGCCGCTTATTAAGTATATCACATGCTTGCAGTTGGTGTTAATTTTTTGCTGAAACCTGATTGACAACGAAGATTGGTCAATGAGAATTTTAATTTGGTAAACAGCTACGTGTTTTTAATTATAATGTTCTTATTGGCGCAGGTTAGCTTCAGCAAAAACTAAATTCGGGACCAAAAATGTGACATGCTGTGGTAACTGTCAACATTTCGGCTTTCGGAAACAACTCATCCGATTAAGTTATTAGATACCGCAAAATGACCAAACATACACACAGAAAAATTGAAAATCTGATGTTTTTGAAAGAAAAACAGTTTTTTTATAACTATACGTGGTCATTATGAGGTATCTGAGAACTCAATCGGATGAATGTGAACGTCGACATGTTAACGGGTTGTTAACCCTAGCTTAGCTAGGCTAGCTACTACTGAGAAAAACTTTGGTTTGTAAAAGTAGTAAATGCAGATTATTCATTTGTGTTAATTTTTTAAATCAGCGTATCAAACTACAGATAAATGTAAAATATTATAAAATTGATAATTTTGCGTGTCAGCAATGCTGACTCAGCATGGGTGTTTAAATCTTTATTTCGTTTTTTATCGATTATTTTTGCTGACCTTGAAAGTTGTTTTTCCAGAATACAGTCAGATCTTTGTTACTTGAACACCCTAGGCAAAATATAAATTTCGTAAGCAACAGATTGGGTGCCCCTAACCGGGTGTTTACAAAACGCTGGTCAATTCGTAGGGGAGGCAGTAGTGAGATGCCGCGGGCTTATTTTAGGACTGAGAATCAACACAGCTTGACAAATATTGTTAATAAGTGACACATGGCCCACAGGGCAAAAAATTCGGTATCAAAAAACCTAAAAATCAAGATTTTTAGATAAAAATTCTTTGCGCTTTTCAGCTGTATGATGGACAATTTGGTAATTGTGTTCAGTATCAGCTGTGTTCTGACATAGAATTTTGGACAAAAAACTATTTGATATCATGTCGGGAAACAGCTTGATATTATCAGGTTTGATCATGGGGAAGTTATTTGTCTTGATTAGAAAAGTTTTTCACCTGACGCAAATATAACTTTCGCAGCTTTGAAATCACTGCATTTGGTAAACTTATTTTTCAATTTACTTTAAAGTGAGAAGTGGTATCAAAAATCTTTTCAAATTAAAGTGTTCGGTGAAATGTTACTTAAATCTAATACATAGGAAAATAAAAATGATATAAAAACATGGTGGCGATGTTTTTTTGGCAAAATGTGCCAAATTTTCGATTTTTTCGAAATTTCTAGAGTTTGAAATTTTTTTTTTCAAATCTATCAAAATTAAAATAACGACATTAATAGAGTGAACGTTTTTCAGAAATTTCATTTTCTTACCAATGTTAGTTAGTCCAGGGATGTATTTAGAATTTTCGAAAACTCCCTTTTTAAAATCATAATATAAGTAAGTTCATAAAATTTCTGAAATTAAAANAATTTTTTAATAATTAAAATATTTTCGTGAAATACTTAAAATTGAAAATTTTGAAATATCACTTTTGAAAAAAAATATCTGTTCCTGTATACCAATTAATCTTCGTTTTGAGTGTCAACCATGGACAAAACACTTTCCTAAAAACTGGCTATTTTCAAATTTTAATTTACGCAATAGGTCGCATTTAATTTTTTTAGAGGTAAAAGATTGGAAAAAAATCTCAAAAAATCAACCCTCCGTAAAATTTGAACAAAGTTTCCAAAAAAAATAAGTCACTTTTTTGAAATCCTTGCAAAATTTTTTATAATGTTTTCGAAGGAGCCGTTCTCTACCTTTAAAATTACTCAAAAAACAATTTATAATTTTAAGATAACAATTAAGAAAGGGGATGAGAAGGGATGAAAAATGGGCCGCTTATTAAGTATATCACATTCTTGCAGTTGATGTTAATTTTTTGCTGAAACCTGATTGACAACGATGATTGGTCAATGAGAATTTTAATTTGGTAAACAGCTACGTGTTTTTAATTTTAATGTTCTTATTGGCGCAGGTTAGCTTCAGCAAAAACTAAATTCGGGACCAAAAATGTGACATGCTGTGGTAACTGTCAACATTTCGGCTTTCGGAAACAACTCATCCGATTAAGTTATTAGATACCGCAAAATGACCAAACATACACACAGAAAAATTGAAAATCTGATGTTTTTGAAAGAAAAACAGTTTTTTTATAACTATACGTGGTCATTATGAGGTATCTGAGAACTCAATCGGATGAATGTGAACGTCGACATGTTAACGGGGTGTAACCCTACTTTAGCTAGGCTAGCTACTACTGAGAGAAACTTTGGTTTGTAAAAGTAGTAAATGCAGATTATTCATTTGTGTTAATTTTTTAAATCAGCGTATGAAACTACAGATAAATGTAAAATATTATAAAATTGATAATTTTGCCTGTCAGCAATGCTGACTCAGCATGGGTGTTTAAATTTTTTTTTCGTTTTTTATCGATTATTTTTGCTGACCTTGAAAGTTTTTTTTCCAGAATACAGTCAGATCTTTGTTACTTGAACACCCTAGGCAAAATATAAATTTCGTAAGCAAAAGATTGGGGGCTCCTAACTGGGGCAGTTTTTCTAACTGGAGCCCATTTATCAGTTAAATAAAACCTTAGGTATTCTTTGCAGCCAGTGAAACAAAAAAAATTTTTTGCTTGAAATTAAAATATTTTTTATCATGAAATTAATTCAATTGTTCAAAAATGTTTTATTTTGCTTGACTATGCAATTTGTGTGATAAATTGATAAAAATATATTGAAGTACAATTTACAGTATATATTTGAGACTATAAGGGGTGAACAAGGGGCGCTACCACCCACAAGTTATTAACAAAATGACAACATTACTCGATTATCGACATTTTTAATAGTCTCATTCTAAAATTACTATTTTATTATGAATTTGAATATTTTTATATAATTTATATTAGTTATGAAGAAAATGATACCCAAGGACTCGTTTGATGGCATTTATATGTTCAAATTTTTACTTTAATGTTTAGAATTGGGAATTTCGCGCACTTTTTTGATGATTTACAGCCAATCAAACCGAAATTACAAAAAAGTACTTCCCATTCGATAATCACTCCCCATTGAGCTTTTTATATTCCAAAATGACTTTTCTGGCTTTTCTACAGAAAAATCCTTTGATCAAAACGTCAAAAAAACACCATTTTTCGGGACATTCGACCCGATTGCGGGCCCTCGATGCAAAAATCGAAAAATAGCTCCCATTCACTAAAATTCAGACAATTTGGCAGATTTTCACGAAATCTCCAAATTTTCCGGTATAAGCTCTAGGATCTTCGTTTATTTGAAAAGAGCCGAGGGACTCGTGTTTAACGGCGGTTAACCAGATGGTTGGTTAGAGAAGTACTAAAGTGTTAAATGAAATGGCGAAATTAAGGATATATCTTTTTTTGTTTCTTTCAGGAATTTTCAGTTCGCATCTGTCTAGCCGTACGAAGCCTCTGAAATGTCAAAATCCAGTGCCACCACCCCCCTTATTTTGACATTATTTACGGCTAGACTGACCGATTAAACATTTCAGAAACATAAATTTGGAAGAAAAGGGCGCTTTCCAAGGTTTTGATACAAGGATTTTTTACCTGGAATGGTATCATCGTCTTTTTTCTGAATACCACAAAACCGGTTTCTTAGTTTTGAGCAGTAGTTGACAATGTTTAAGAAATTTTGTTTGTACTGAACTTCAGTAACTGAACGTAATATTTTTTCAAGGGCTACAATCTAAAAAAATAAAAAATGTTCAGCATAAAAATAAATTTGCCGTTCCTTCCTTAGTGTACACCTTACAAAAAGATGCAAAACTGTTTGTCGGGTAAAAATAGGGTTGAGGTCAAAATATTACGGTCACAAACATACATTCAGTTTTTTTGAGACCATTTTTAATTTTTCATAATATCAGTGATATTATTTCACGCTAACTTGGTCAGAAGTGTAAGTTAATTTATCTTGTGAGTCACAAGTTGTGACCAGTCACAAACAAACGAGGACTATACAAGTTGTATTTTATAAAACGCAATGAAGGCTTATGAAATCTTGACACTCATTTGAAACGAATTTCCGACGATTTTCTTGAGCAGATTGTTTTTGTCAGTCATGATCGAATAATCTTATTTTGTTACCCTGAGTTTAATAAACTGATAATCTATAAGGATTTTAATCGTATTTATCTGACATATTTCAAAGTTATCACAAGTTGTGATTTACAACTTAATTTCCACAGATGATTACCAGGTTACAAGACGTTTTAGAGCTTCTTGATCATCAAAATACAAATGTCCAATATTTGAGCCAAAAAATGAGCAAATTCGTAAAAATAC
>SCLH01001440.1:65529-79815 GCA_004367855.1 Oikopleura vanhoeffeni
AAATGGTAATGGGTTTTCATTAAAGGATTATGGGTTTCCATTAAAGAATTATGGGTTTTCATTACAGGGGGCTTCCATAAATGGTTAGTTGGTGTAGTCTATATTTAGGCACGACTTTGAGCGCTTATTACGGGAAATCTGGATAAAATATCCATTTATTTATTTTTTACTGATTGAGATCAAGGTTATTATAATAATTAATATGATATTATAATTATTAATTAAGTAAATAACACATAACATTTGTAAATTTTGAAGTCTGTGGACGCGATAACTGCGAGAGAAAAGAGAGGTTCACTCACCTCGTATTTCTCGGAAGACCATACGTTTTTTAAAATGCCATATAAGTCACAAATTCACAAGTGAAACCCTGGCTATTTTGATCTGGTCTCAGTTTTGAAATATAAAATCTCGATCGCCTACAAAACAATTATTCATATACCCGCGCGTCAAACTATACGCCGCAAAATGTGAAAAAATACTTCGAATCAGCTGGTGAATCAAAGTCAGTACCACCTCATGTTATACACTTGCGCGATTTGTGTTTTTTTGGTCTATTTTGAGTTTAATTTTTCGTCATTTCTTTCGGAGAATAATTTTTTGAAAATTATATTTTTATTATTTTGAATTTCAGAAAAATCACTCGTGAAAAAAATAAAACTTCGGATTCAAATTGCAGAACAGGTGAATTCATATCAAAATATACTTTCCTAGAAACTCGCTTCCTCAGAATTTTGATATCATGTATCGTTTTCAAACAATAAATTTTCTAAGAAATTTTTGCGAGAATCCTAAAAAAAAGTAGGAAAAAATATCTTTTGAGCGGCTGATTGACAATCAGTGATTGTATGAGATTTTTAAGATAATTTTTGGAAATAAAATTGCAAACTATGAGTCATAGTCTATGACATCTTTGAATTGTAAGTCTGTGACAATGTTATTTCCGCGCCGTTTTGACCGATGAAAATTTTTTAGCCTACATATCCTTTGCCGAACGAAACTCCATCTCAAAAACGTTTACTATCTCTATATTGCGTGTTCGAATCCCACTGATGTTGTCTAAGTGATTGTCTTAGTGATTGCTCGAGTTATCACACCGATCAAATTTAGCGGTCCCAATATCAAGCACCCTTGCCTATAATCATACTCAAGACAATCAGTAAGACAACATTAGTGGGATTCGAACACGCGCTATAGATTTAGTAAACGTTTTTGAGATTGAGTTTCGTTGAGAAAAGGATATAGGTGTAAGGAGGTCAATCTATTTATATTGAAATTAAGATTCCGAACAAATACCTTAATCATTTTCTATCTTAATAATTACCACCTTAGTTCGAAAAGTGATAGGTTAAACTCAATCCTCTATTACTAATAGTCTATTAGACTTAATCTCGCTGATTGAAAAATATAGAGAATGTCGAAAAAGATCAAATGATAATTTCCTTCCAAAAATCGTATGAATATATATACATGTATGTTCTTTGGTCTAAAGCATTTTTTAACAAATCACTTTTGGTCTCGACGCCACTTGAAACTCACGCGGTATTCCTAATAATATATTCCTAAAATATAGAGAATGTCGAAAAAGATCAAATGATAATTTCCTTCCAAAAATCGTATGAATATATATACATATATGTACTTTGGTCTAAAGCATTTTTTAACAAATCATTTTTGGTCTCGACGCCACTTGAAACTCACGCGGTATTCCTAAATAAAGAAGTCCGGATGGGCTCGCGCAATTTTGATTTAGATATACAAGTAGGCCTATATAATATAAGCTATATTTAATATTAGCCTGATTTAGCCAAATTTCGCTCACTATAGAAATTTCAAAAAAATTAATCACACATTTTTTTGTCGTGTAACCAAATAAAATGTTTTGGCATTAAACCCTCAAATAACACCCTTAAAATAAATTTTGAATTTCAGCAAACTTCATACGGAAAGGTCAGATATATAACCTCCATAAGTAAAAGCTATAAATATTTTTATTGTGCTGCATAATAATCAAAAGAAATGTCATTATATCCTTGTAAATCCCTGGATTTGAATTTTTAAATTGCATGGCAAATTTGTATTCTCATGGATTTATGCAATGAATTAAATTTCATATCATCATGAAGGATTCAATCTAAATCATCGGATTCTCAAGAAATAGTTTAGTTTTATAATCTCGAACTTTTGCTATCGTCTATTGAAATTTAAAATCTTATATCCCTTTATCACACTTTTGTTACGTTTTGGGCCCTGATTAGCAAACTTAGTGTGTGTTTTAAGTAGGAGGACCCAAAACGTAACAAAAGTGTGATAAAGGGATATTTATAGATTTTAATCTGTAAAGATTCTACTATCGACCTGATAAGAGGTATATTTGTATTTTTTACCTTATTTCACTCACAAAAAATTAAGCAAAATCAATTAACTAAAAATGAAAAAAATACGGTTTAAATTTTCTCTAAACTAAATTGAAATTCTTAGTTTGCTTAATACTGACATATCTTCGAAGTGATTCTTTCTGTCAGAAATTTTTTAATTGATTAAAATTGCAATGAATTGAAATTTATTTTAAGTCGATATTTCGCCAATCGGCATCTTCAGGGTGCCAGGACATTTGCGGGGCAAAACAATTTGAAATTTAATTAAAATAGTTTGCTCCGGAAATTTACGAAAAAAAGTTGTTTTTTTGAAAATTTCCGAGGAAAATATAATTTGTTTATGCCCCGGAAATGTCTCTGATAAGTGGGTTTTTGGACGATTTTCCGGGACAATCAGTTTTTTTTATTTTTCATTGAAAAAATGCATTTAAATTTATTCCTATTTTGAAAGTATTAAATTTAGGATTAGGTTAACTCAAGTCAAGTGTACACGGTAGGGAAGTTTTTTCAATAAAAAAAAGAATTTTCAATCTATTCCTATGTTGAAAGTATTAGATTGAGGGTTAGGTAAACTCGTGTCCAGTGTAAACGGTAGGGAATTTTTTTCAATAAAAAAAAATAATGCAAAACTGCACGTATTGGGCGTACTATTGATTGGGTTAGTTATTTTCAAGAATTCGTCAAATTCGTATTCACTTATTTTGAGAAAAATGTTATCTTTTTAACAAAAATTTGATCGAAAAACAATTCCGACGAATAATAAAAATTTCACGACTAAAAAGTTTGCCCCGGAAAAATCAACAAAAACGCGTTTTTCTTAGTTTTTCCGGGGCATAAAAACAACAAAAATATGCCCTGCAAAAAGTTGCTAAAAGTGGATTTTTCATAAATTTTGCGGGGCAAATGAAAAATTTTCGGAAATTCTAAAATAAGCAAAAAAAAATTGCAAAAATGCCCCGCAAATGACCCCTTAAGGGGGTGGGGAAAGCAAATTAGATATTTTTGAATCGGCTCTCTGAACAACTGAGAACGGGAAAAGGTTTCATTTCGATTGATTTCGAGAAAAGAGTTCAGTGGTCATTCTAAGAAAACCAAAAAAAAATTCGACGCACAAATGAGCTCTACATGCACTAGAAAAGTGCCAAAATCAATTCTTAAAAGTTATGTTTGGCTTCGTCTATTAACCGATTTCATGATTTTTTTTCAATAATCTTTTATGTAATTATATTAAGACTCTCAAGAGCGAATTTGAAATTTCCAGCTAAAACTCGAAATATGATTTTTTTTGGTCATTTTCAAAAAAAAAATGCGTAATTTTAAATTAGCTTAAGACAGTGAACCACGAAAAGTTTTATGAGACTATAGGTATTGAGCACTTTTTTTTTCGCGAAAATTTGTTCGAAAATGACCAAAAAATCATATTCGAGTTTTAGCGAAATTTCAAAATTTTTCCGCTCTTGAGAGCTTTAGATATGAAAATAAAAGATTATTGAAAAAAATCATGAAAAAATCGGTTAATAGACGAAGCCACATAACTTTTGAAGAATTGATTTTGGCACTTTCTCAGTGCATGTAAGAGCTCATTTTGCAATCGAAAAAATTTTTTTTTTGTTTTCTCAGGAATGACCCACTGAACTCTTTCTCGAAACAATCGCAAAAATGAACCTTTCCCATTCTCAGTTTGTTCAGAAAAGCCGATTCAAAAATATCTATTCAGGACGACAATGAATATTATTTAAATATTTTATGGTTTGAAATATTCATTGTAATCTTGTAGTATAATATCGACTTAAAATAAATCTAAATTCATTAAAATTTTAATAATATCTTCAAAGTGTTGTTTTAGCCATTTTTCATATTGTTGTAAAACATAATAGCTCTGAAAACTCTAAATTTAATCAATGAATAAGTCATTTCATTTGACAATCTCATGAATATGTTTTGGAAATTTCATTATAAACTAAGACAACAATATGAACCGTTGAGACAGCAAAGTCTAGACAGCAAAAACTCGTCTTCTAACATCATTTTTTAAAGACATAGAAAAAAGCATCAACTGAGCCTTCATCTAGAAATATCACGAGGACATAAATCTCCATGTTTTTCCATTTATACTGCTGATGAAACTAATTATTTTAAAAATTTAACTTTTTATGACATTTTTTCTAATCACATTTTACTTACTTTAAAATTTTTCTATATTTACTTACTATTTTTAAATAAGAGATGCTTTTTAACTCATCGTGATGAAAACACAATCAAAAAATTAAGATAATCAAACGTTAAAATCATATTTATTTATTAAAATATCGAAAAAACAGATCGGCATGCAGACTTTTTATGCTTGAAAATCTGTCGATATTGATGTTGATGAGGTTTTGTCCAAATAGGTTTAATGATTGAACTTCAATCATTATAATTCTATGCTTCCAAATCCAACACCTTCATTATAATACTATCATCCACGTTACTTAGAACAAATTTAAAATAGATTGCCTAATACAATTAACATAATACGGGAGTCCCGTAACGGGACCGTCCCTGGAGAAATTAAACAAAAATGAAGTTATTTACATATGTAGAATATTTTTTGTTGTTTTTTGAGACATTGTCATATATTTGAGGTCAATTCAAAAATTGATGTTTTTTCAACGTTTCGACATTTATTGTATAGTCAATATCAAGAATGAAGAAATCAAAAAAGTTTTTTAACGCAGAAACTAATTTTTGGTTCGAAAAGCAATTTTTGAATTGACCTCAAATATATTTAGAATGAATTACCATCAGAATCGAAATTTGGTTTCTTAACCCTCTCACACCCAAAGCCATTTTATAAAACACCTGTAGATGAGAGATCAGAAATCGCAGGTTACGGTAATCTAGTTACTTCTGAGAAATTCACTTTTTAGAAAATTTTTTTGAATCTGGTTCATTTTCAATTTTTGATCTGACGGCTTTTAGTAAACTTTTATATCTTTACAAGTGTTTTCGATAAATTGCGTAGGTTAGGTTTTATTTTCGGAAAACACCTGTAGATTGAAGACCGACAATTGCAGGTTATTTCTGAAAAAATCACGATTTAGAAAATTTAATTTTTACGTTTCTCATTTTCACACAAATGAATTGCGTAGGTTGAAGGTCACTTCGTAGATGTCATTATTCTACGGGGTTAATAAAGTCAAAATGTAAATTAAATAAAATAAAAATGTAAAATTCAACTCTATCCCTAATCTCAAGAACTAAAGAACAGTAAAGTTGCAAGCACTTTTACTTTTCTCGTACTAAGGTCCCAAAGTAGCGCCCCGAATGGCGTTTTGGGTGTGAGAGGGTTAAACGATTCTGAATTTTTTTGGCGAGTCAAATACCTTCGAAGACAACCGAAATTTTTATAGATGAACTCGTGTTGTTCTAGCGCTCTTTTGAACCTTTGATTTATATGCTTCTATCTTGCATCATAAACACGGTGACGCAGATATGTATCTATTGAGCGATTGTTGCAGCTTTAATTGCAGTTTAATTAAAGTCCCGGGAAAAAGCCATTTAAGAAAACCTCAAAAATTGAAGCAGCGGAGCATGAAATTCATCTGTAAATTTGCTGGGTTTGACAAGCATCGAATAACCACAAAGTTCCAGGCAATAAATTGCCCTGAAACCGCAATAAAGGTACAAACAAAACCCGCGTTTAAATACAAAAAATTTTTTAAAAAAAGTCAAAAAAGACTGTTAAATGATATTGGGCAAAACAGAAGACAATCACATTTTCATTTTTTCTGCATTTTTTTATATCTAAAAAGATACTCCGCAACACACATTCCCGAACATTATTACTGAGATTTTTTAATAAAAAATAGATTAAGGAAAGTAAACATCTATACGTCCTTTTCAACTTGCAAGAGAATCCCAGCAAAGTAACTTATGCACCATGCAAGCAAAAACAGCTCAATATGCATGCGCCAAACAACCAAAAAATTCCAGGTAAAATTTTCCCAACATAAATTTATCCCAAAAATGAGAGCTCAGTAGTGAAAATTGGCTGCTATCATAATCGCAATCCTCTAAATTAGACTCAAAAATCGGATTGAATCGGAATACCAATTTCATTTATACAAAAATACCGACCAACACTATTGATCAAGAAAGGATCACCCTCTTAACAACCCACGTTGAAAATTTTTCTATAATTTAATTTCGATACATTAAAAATATTTTAGGCAAATCTTTAAAAAAACCCCAATTTTCGAAACCATATCCATTATTATCCCCGGGTCACTTTAAAAACTTATTTGCCTGTTAAAAGAATAAGGAATAAGTTTTTAAAGTGACCCGGGGATAATAATGGATATACATTATCACCTTTAGTCTATTCTCGCAAATTATAACTGCAACTATCTAATATCCCTGCCAAAAAAGAACGATCCCGATCCCATCAATCAACCTTCTCCCGATCCGACCCGCCAGTTGATTAAAACGCCTGAAAACCTACCAGAACTTTTCTATCTTCTTTACCGGAGAAATTGGCCATGGGGGCATTGCCGCAATGCTCATAATCTGTTTCGAAGGGCGAGCCCCGGGGCCCGCGACCGACGATTTACCAGCCTGGATAATTAACTCGTGTGGCCGTGAACTCGGGGCTCGACTCACAAATCGAAAAGATTGGCTACTGCAAAAGTATTCCATGGACTATCTTAAAGAGCTTTAATGCGTCAAATTGTGCTCTTTTTTCGCACCGTGGTTTTTATCGAGATTCTCCACCTTTCTCAGTCAAAAATCTTTTGTACAATTTTTGAATTGTTAATAAAAGTGTTTAAATTAAACGAAAAAAATACTTTTCGATTTATTTATCATGCTTAAGATTTCATACGGAGTTTCATATCATCTAACTTTTTTTTGACCGAATAGTTTAATTATCTGACAGATAATATCTGAACAAGATTATTTTTGTACATCAGTATATCATTTGTATTGTATTACTAATACTGTTTGAGTTACGTGTCGAAATAATGTTATAATGCAGTTTTTGGCATTTTTCATGTTTTTAAAAAGTTTATGAGGTGAATCCTGGCGTGCCCTGAGTTTAGCTGTCCATAATCAATGTGAGCAAGTGTTTGAAATCTAATCATTCAGATTTCGACACTTATGATAATTTTGGTATTCATATTTATTCTCTATGTTTGAAATTAATTTATTTAACTCTCTGAGGCATAGAGCTATAAAAGTGGCTTTAATTTTTTTAAAAAGACCGGAAATCACAAAAATAATTAAAATAGAAGTTCAAGGTTCAAATCGCCCATAGAGTTTGCAATAAATTGTTGAAAAAATATAAATAAAATTATTTTTTCATAAATCGTTCGAAAACTATTTCATTCTTCTTGATTTTTTGCAAAAAATCTTAAAAAACCTGGTAATTAGAGATCGGAAATTGAATGTTATTCCTAAGAAAGCTACTTTTTAGGAAATTTAATAACTAATATTTCACAGTTAAGTTTTTTGTTCTGAGGTTTCTGACTGACTTTTTATTTTTTCGCGAGTAAATTCTTTAAAAATCATAAATTTCTCAATACTCAAATGAGTCAGGGGGTTTATTGAAAAAATGGAGATGATGTATGTTGCACGTTTTGTGTTGACACCACTTGCAACTACGTGGCAAAATTTTTAAAGCAAATCACAAAAAAAGAGTTTTTTGTCAACATTTTTTGTCGAGAATTATGTTAAGTCAAGTTCAACTATAAAAATGTGTGGTTTAATGACGCTTTTTATGTCATAAGAAATACTGGAAATTGTCATTTTTCAGATTGTTTATATTTTTAGAAAATGATACATAAAACGTTTGATATTTAAAAAACATAAATAAATTCTGTGAATTTTAGGGGGGGAGGTTTGGTTGTGTTAATTGCTATCACTGGGAAAATTTATCCAGTTTTACAGCTGAACTGGAAGGATCGATGACGGTAGATATGAATAACAACGAGAAAAGTTGTCTTAGGACGGCAAGTTAAATTTATCGAATTGGATTGAGGCGTATCCACTGAAAACGTATTTTAACAACAGAAAAAATAAGTACCGTACTGAAAAAACTGCATAAAACTTCGAAAAATTCCAGATTCCAGCTGAACAGTATTACGGATTCAAAAAGTTACAATAAACTTTTGAGTGAAACCTTAGAAAATAGCTTGTATAAAAAAACCTTAAAATCAATAGAACCACAAGATTTAATAACTTAGAGCTTCGGACTTATAAAATTGCATAAAAATGAAAAGATTTAAGGCCGATTATAACTGGTTATAACGTAGCACGCTAAGTTATACTTAGTTTCTGTGCACAGAACTGATAGTAAGAAGTTATGTGTAGGCAGTAGCTACGCTAGATTCTAAGATTGGACGTACCAATAAATGGCTAGTGAGCAATCAACTCGACATTTACTCGATTTCGCGCATAGGTTAACTCACACAGAATAACGCCGAGACGAGTAAGTAGAATATTACATTTAGTTGAACTGTGAGTAATTAAATACATAGGTTGTATCTACATTAATCAGAGTGTCAAGACTTACTTAATCCGCAGAGTATACATTGCAAGTTGATCTGACGGATCTAAGAAGTTCTGCAGGCTAAGTATGAATACAGTGCCTGCTACGGCAATCAAGGATACTAAATCCCATAGACCTCAGTCCCAGACCAAGTGGGTTTAGTCTTATTGCTACGTGGTGTCAGAAGAAAACGAAACTACGTTTCGAATTGAGATTGGAGATGCAGAAAACCTAACTTAGTCATAAGTCTTGCTCAGTCAAGCTAGGGGAACAAGCCTTCGGAAATTTAGGTTGAAGACCTTGCCGGATTTCAGCATACCCGTCAAATAAGTTAAGGTTAGTTCATAAAAATAAGATAAAGGAAAGAGCCTAACTTACTTCGTAAGACTCAGCACAAAACTGAGCTAGGGAACAAGTCCCGGATACTGGTAAGAAACCGTACCGTCTGCGTACCCGTCATAGTAGTTAGGTAAGTTCATAATAAAAGGGTGAACAGGGACAATTTCGAGTTTCACAAATAGACGACCAATCGAGAATCTGGTCATTGTCTTGATTACTTATTTTTAGTCGCATTGCGAAAAAGGCCAGCTGGTAAAGTTTTGAGTGAATCTCACATTTACAGCGTAGGCGAAACATTAGTAACTAGCTAATTGATATAAGAAAGCTTATTAATTAGTTCTTTTAAAATACGATACTCGTTGTTTTATTTTCAGGATGACCGAGAACTTGAAACAGGGATCTGCAAATTCGCACGCTGAGATCATTGGACAACTGGGCAACTTGAAAATTATCGCAGTTGGGGATATCAAGAATGTTCGAGCCCTGAACAAATGGCTGACAGCAGTGGTAACTGCAATCCAGAAAAATCGGGATTGCGCGCCGGAGGCTTTGAAAACGTTGAAATGGACGTGGAAACCTAAGCGGGCAGCACATCCTGACAAAGCATGGACAACCATGGACGAGTTAAAAGCCTTCGTTGCAAACAGAAGATTTCCCCGATGCAGAGATTAAACTCCTGCAGGCTACATTTCGTACTATACAAAAGGCCTTTACAAGGTTGTGAAGGACGAGCATGGTGTTGAAACGTCGAATTTCTTTAGAAAAGGTGAACGACAGGCTGCGCCTGCACTGAAATGGAGAACGACGGCATTTACAACTCGTACGCTGTTTGCAACACATATTGCTGAAGAATTCATAGTACAGAAGGTACAGAGGGGATATTTCGGAAACTGGGAATATTTCCGGAAATGCATATTGCTGTGGAACACCATTGATGCCATACAACACAAATATGTCAGACCAAGTGAGATCTTTATCGAGGTCAAGGCAGTTGTATCCGATTCATTGAAAACCCCGAAAAATTTCATGCTGAACGTGCAAAGATTGGAATCTGCAATCCGAGCATATGTTATGGACAAGGACGGAATAATGAATACTTTCGAAGGTAAAATTTTAGCCTGCACAGTACATGATGATAAAATATCACCACTGGTGTGGCTACTCATAAAGGCTATTGCAGCAGTTGGATTAGACAAATCGACATGCTGAATGGTAAACGACCATTTTTGCGATCTTGCTGGACACGATTTGTTACCATCGACTGTTGCGGACTACAGATATAAGTGGCAACAGCTGATTCAGCTGGAATGCGGCAAGTTTAAGGGAGCGGTTTGCCATGTAGCTCACGAAACCGAAGAAGTTGAGGATTTGAGCGAGGATGATATAGAAGATGCTTGGATGGATTTCTGTGAAAAGGCCGAACTGATTTGTGCAGTCCGCATGCAGGAAAATTTGTCATTTCAACCCACGAAAGTTCAGAACCCTTAATAAAACGTTCGGAAATCAGAACCAGGGCAGAAAAATCACAAATGCAAAAATCTGTTTGAATTGTGCAAACAACGACTCGAAGAAAAACGATGTCGTGCACTCAATTTATGACTGCCCGTCGAACCGAAACTCTATAGGCAGAGCTCGAGGCGGAGCAGGCAGAGCTGGTAGAGAAAGTCGAAACTATAGAAAGACTTTCGCAAGCCGACCAAAGAGATGCAGACGCCTACATCAATGACAGGAACGGTTACTGCAGACAAGTCTCAGCTTGACTACCAGGGTCGGTTCTATCGGTGCAAAATGTGGGCACGATGTAACCAATGACCAAAACATGGTACCCATACTCGATAGTGAATATTACGGCATTTCGAGACGTGAAACGAGCGAAGTTGGTGTGTGATTCTGGTGCAGCCGTATCAGTGGTGCACACAAATCTATTGAGGGGGGCGAACATACTGTTAGGAGTATGCCAAACCGGAAATTCGTCACCGCGAATGGAGAACCAATTGGGAACAAGTTATTTGCTACATTTGAGATAGTAGTAGTTCGTATTGAGAAAAAGGTCAAGTTACAAGATGTACTGATCATGAACTCAAGAGAGGCGTTAAAGAACCATATTTTGATAGGTAGAACCGACCTCACCAAAGCGGGTGTACTACTTGATTACAGCACAGGATTGATAGAGTTCGAGAACGGGATAAAAAAGTAGCTCCAATGAGCCGAACGCCGATGCTAAATCAACTGCAAGTGAAAGAGAATGACGGAACTCCAACCACATATGCCAAGAACAAGACGGTTGAGATAACGAAGGACGCGTTAAAAGTTGCAGACCAGAAATCGGCTGGCCAGCAAAAACGCAATACCATTGATTTAAACGCTTCAGACAAAGCTGAAAATCCTGTAAAAAGCAGTCAAAATTCTGAAAGCAGAAGTGAAAATTCTGTGAACAGAAAGCGAGATCAAGTTACAACCGCACCCGATTACGAAACCCACAGGTACAAGATGAACCGGATAGGGCACGCGTACCATAAGGAAGCTGTTGGGAATCGGGACATTGAAAAACCGATGACAAAGTCTTCAAGAAGACCGAATCAAAGGGCACATTTCAAGTAGCTGGAGAGAAATATTTAGTGAAACAGAAATAGAATTCTTTAAGATCAAACTCTGCAGACAAAAGGTCAAACTCTGAAGACAAAAGATTGCACTTTGACAGACGTCGAGCTAAAAACACAACTGCACCCGATTACCGTAACAACAGGAACACGATGGACCGCATGGAACACGAGTATCATAAGGAAGCTGTTGAAAATCGCAATCGGGACTTTTCAAACTTGAATTCGAGCTCAGGGAGTACATTAGCCATTGATGAATTCGTCGAACCTGTTCAGTATGTTGAGCCTACAGAAGTTGTGCATACCAAAGTTAAGGTTGCGTTGACTAAACCGAGAGTTGTGCCTACTAAAGATAAAGTAGTGCCTACTGAAGTTGAATCTGTAGTAAAGGTAAAGGAAATTAATGATAGGGCTATCGTTGAAGATTTCACATTTAGAGCCCCCAGAGAAATTGAGATTATAGCGAAGCTACTTGCCGAAAATTTTGAAGATGGGGCACTTGTATTTTTTGATGAACACGAAGTGGTGCTGAAAAACTGCTGCAAGTGATGCTGGTGAAGAAGACGACAGATGATTGTCAGCGCCAAGTTTTTTCGAATGCACGGCTGGTTGTAACTTGTAACCAAAAAGTGAATGAAATTTCACAAGTTCCGGCATTTGAAATGGACAACCTTACGAAGGTGTCACAGGAAGCGGCGATAGCATCAGTTCATTTAGGGGAATACAAGTCAGTTGGAGTTTTAACAAATTCCGCAAGCGAAACTTTGAAGGACTTCAACAAACTTTTGCCATGCGATAGCTTTGCATGCAGAGGTGATAGCTTGCATACGGAGGCGATAGCTTAGCATGCGGAGGCGAAACCAAGCTTTGCTGCGAACATCGCGTGGACACAGTTTTGCCAAATCTATATTTTGCAAATCTATTACTTTTTCGAAAAGGCACGATTTCGAACAAATGATGTCAGAATCAGAAATCAGGACCAGGTAGTGTCGAGTCAAAAACCGATATTAGCGGTTTTGGTGAGGGGTCATTTGCGGGGCATTTTTGCAAATTTTACTACGCCCAATACGTGTAGTTTTGCATTATTTTTTTATTGAAAAAACACTGGAAACGAGTTTACCTAACCCTTAATCTAATACTCTCAACATAGGAATAAATTCAAAAATTATTTTTTTATTGAAAAAACTTCCCGACCGTGTACACTGGACACGAGTTTACCTGACCCTAAATCTGATACTTTCAACATATGAATAAATTTAAAAAGTATTTTTTCATTGAAAAAACTTCCCGACCGTGTACACTAGACACGAGTTTACCTAACCCGAATTTTACCCTAACCGTAGATCTAATACTTTCAAAATAGGAATAAATCTAAAACTGCAGTTTTCCAACGAAAAGTAAAAAATAACTGATTGCCCCGGAAAATCGTCCAAAAACCCACTTATCAGTGAAATTTCCGGGGCACAAACATACAAATTTTATTTGCCCGGAAATTTTCAAAAAAACAGCTATTTTTTCGTATATTTCCGGGACAAACAATTATAACTAAATTTCAAATTGTTTTGCCCCGCAATACTTCCGGGGCAAACAATGCCCCGCAAATGTCCTGCCACCGCGGTCTTGACAGAATAGCAAAGGCGGAAACGGCGTGTTGTGAAAAGCATGTCGGAACTGAGGGTATATGATAACCAGTACATCATACACCCCGCGGAATGTGAAAACGGCGCAAACCCGATGGTTATGGTTGAAGACTGCAGTGAAATCTCAGCTGGCTACGATTGCAACAAACTTATCCGAAGATCTAAAAAGCAAAATGTAGTGCCGGATCGTCTGGGCCTTTCAAAATCATTTGATGGGCAAACTGTTGATACTCAGAGTTACTATGAGATAGACCTCATTCATTTGTGGGTGTTTTGTATACTCTGCGCATTGAGTATACCATGGAAACCCTGCATGCTTTGTAAACTCTGGATACTGAGTATGATAGGTAAACTGTGCATACTGAGTGTACTCTGCATGCTGAGTATACTATGGATACATCGCATGCTTGAGGTATCAACTTGATTCCTAAACGTTTTTTGTGAAAAATTGAGCCTTCAAAGTTCAATAGACAGAGAACTTTTGTTTATTGAATTGGCAGTGAAAAAGTGGATGAGATTACCAATAGAAAGAGTGAATTCGTTTGAAAACAAAAGTTTTTGAAAAACTGTACAAAAACGTAGCAGACAGAGTTTTGAATATGTTCGTATGCAATAAACAAATTTAACTGTACTCGAATTTAACTGTGCTCATAAAGGCGATCGATGGAGCTAGAATGACGAAAAGTATAGAAAACTGTATTTACACAGAACCCATTTTTTGAGCTGAGTTTCACTTGAGAGTGAACTCTACGCATGCCCGCCGTGTCTAAGATATGCTCTAGCATCGAGTATAACTGTGTATT
>SCLH01001440.1:79836-118481 GCA_004367855.1 Oikopleura vanhoeffeni
ACCCAATCTGCCGAAGGCCGATAAAAGGAATTTATGTTTTAAATTGGTTGAAAATGAGCCCCAATCGCTCGAAGGCCGATAAAAAGGATTTAATGTTTAAAATTGATGAAAAATGAGCCCCAAGATCGCGAAGGCCGATAAAAGAGGATTTAATGTTAATTAATTTTGTTGAAAGAAGAGCCCCAAATTCGCCGAGAGGCCGATAAAAGGGGATTTAATGTTTAAAATTAAAATTTTGTTGAAAAATGAGGCCCAAATCGGCCGAAGGCCATAAAAGGGAGATTTAATGTTTTAACTTAATTTTGTTAAAATAGAGCCCAAAATCGTGCCGAAGGCTGTATAAAAGGGATTTAATGTTTTTATTTAAATGTTGTTTGAAAATAAGAGCCCAAATCGGCCGAAGGCCGATTAAAGGGTTATTTAAAATGTTGTTGATTTAAAATTTGTTGAAAAATGGAGCCCCAAATCGGCCGAAGGCCGATAAAAAGGGGATTTTATGTTTTTAATTTAAGTTTTGTTAAAAAATGAAGCCCCAAACGCCCGAGTTTTCCCAAATTTTTAATTATGGAATTTGAAATAAAAGTTAAAATTTAAGTTTAATTGTTGAAAACAAGTGACCAATTTGAATATATGGAAGCTTAAAATTTTTTGGGAAAAATTATCTAATTTGAAAAAAAATTTAACAAATTTTATGAAAAATTCGATAATTTTTTCCCAAAATGAACTTTTGTTTTAAAATCCATAATTTGAAAATTTTTTCCAATGCGGAAACTTCTTCGAATTTAAATATTTAAGCAAAAAAAATAAACAACTTTAATAAGAAAAGGGTAAAATTTGTGAGAAAATTAAAAATTTGTGAAAAATTGTCAAATTTTAATCAAGATCTTTACGAAAATTATTTTGTTGCAAAAATTATTCCGAAAAAGTTTTCCAAAATTTTTTGGTTCAATTTTTAAAAAATTGAAATTCTCAAATTGTGTTAAATTTAAAGAAAAAATTTACAAATTAAAAAACAAATTTTCAAACAAAAACTTCAAATTTGGAGAAATTATCAAATTGTGGAAAAAAATGTATCAATTTCCCTAAGAAAATTTGTTATCTTTTCAAAAATAAATTAAAACATTTATCGGCTTCGCATTTTGGGCTCATTCTCGATGATTGTGAATAATAAGCATAAAAATCACTTTTTGTCGTTCTTTGGGCCGATTCGAGGCTCATTTTTTAAAAAATTCAAACACGCAAAATTCCTCATTTTCCACCAAAATTAAACTAAAATAAAACATTAAATCCCTTCTATCGCTTGGCCGATTGGGGGCCATTTTTCAACAAATTTAAATTCAAAACATAAAATCTCTTCTATCGGCCTTCGGCCGATGTTGGGGTCATTTTCAACAAAAATTAATATTAAAAAACATTAATCTCCTTTAATCGGCCTTCCGCCGATTTGGGGCTCATTTTTTAAAGCAAATTTAATAAAAAAACAAAATCCCCTTTTATCGGCTTCGGCCGATTTGGGGCTTTTTTTAACAAATTTAAATTTCAACATTAAATCCCCCCTTTATGGCCCTTCTTTTCCAAAATATTTTTGTTTGGTTCTGCAATTTTTTTCAAATACCGAATGAATCAAATGACAGGGGTCATACTTTGTTTTGTACTGTTTTACTTTCAATTATTTTTTGTAAAATTTTATTGTTTTTCAAGATCTTAAATGTTTTCTAAGTATTTTGAAAATTTGGTAGGCAAAAAAATTTTGAAAATTTTTTGCGGGCGTTTCAGCCAATTTAAGAAAAATGAAAAAAAATTCGCCTTTTTTTTTTTGAAAAAAATTTCGAAAATTTTCGAAAAATTTTTTTTCTTTTTTTTTTAAATCAGTCTTAAACGCCCGCCAAAAAAAATTTTTTCTAATCAAATTTTCAAATACAAAAAATTTGAAAAAATGCTGAAACTTCAAAAATTTTTTCCCACATTCCGCACCTTCCCGCACCCAGAGACATTTTTTTTGTGATCAAGCAATCAACCGATCTTTTGTGAAGAAAAATTAGTCACATTATTCTACAGGCTAGGCGGGTTTCCGTACGCTAAAAACCCCTCTTTTTATGAATAGATATTTTTCGGAGGAAACATCGGACTTCTGAAGAAAAATATTGATTTCGGCAAAAAATTTTCAACAACCTCTAAAAACGCGCAATAAAATTTGGCACAGATCAGTATATGTTACAAATAACCTAAGTGAGTCGGTTTGGCCGAAAATCGATTGGTGACAGGCTAGTGCAGGTCCAAGTGCAAATATTGGTCCAAGTGTGATTGGTCCAAGTGCATAATCGTCCCAATGGCCTACTCCCCTTTTTTAATATAAAACGGGCCCCCGGGGTTAACCCCCCCAAATTTTTAAAAAAAAAAGGCCCTTTTCCAAAAAACAGAAAAAAAAAATAAGGTCATAAACGCGTAAATGTCAGAGATTAGAGTACGCCTTCTTCTACATATCTGGTCAACTAAAAATGAAAAAACTTTTTCACTGAGCTTTTTAGTAACAGTTAAATGCAACAAATATTTTTGGTTAGCTACCTTCAGGTTCCCATAGGCAAGATAGTGGCCAGCAAAATTATCGAAAAAGGTCCACTAAGAAATTATGAATTATTTAGAAGTCATTAAACTGCAATAATGATTAATTAGGCTGTCCCAGTTCCACTCGCCATTTATTCATCATACAAGATTAATAAGGTATAACCAGTATATATTTTAGGCTATTGGAGATATGAACTGAATTATTTGAAGATGCCTACGAAAACAGGTTATTTTATTTTTTTATTCATTTTTTAGGCATGTGAAGTTAACATTGTGAAACGTTTTCGTTTATTCATTCTCAAACATAATAATTTTTAACCATAAATGGTTTTTTCTAAGTGAAAATAGCATAAGTCAGTTCAGATAATGTACATCTACAATTTTTCCAAAACTTAAAATGGGCGATTACCTAAAAAATTTATTCCCGAAAAACAAAAATAGTGAAAATACTTCCAGGTGTTTTATTCGAATGTTTTATTTCTGGTCGACAACTTACGTTAATAGTTATGCTTCGGATCGAAGGCAAATCCCAAACATCGTGAAGTTTTCTGAATAATTATGAGAAGTGTAATCTAATGAAATTCATTTTTTTTGCAATTTGTCAGTTTTTAATGGTTTTGAGAGAATTTAAAAACTTCATGAATTGTTTTTTTTCCTAGTTTTGATAGAAATTGGCACGTTTGAGAAATGGGCTCTAAAACTCTAAGATTTACTAGGCTGTTTAGTGTTCCTGGAGCCGCGTTATTTCACTTTTCTGCCGTGTCCTATATACGTTGTAAGGAACAGTTTACATTGAACTTATTAAAACGCGTTATGATGTTTGAAAAATTGTTGATTGGTTTAAATGTGTAGTGAGTATACTAGAGAAAGTTTTTTCACTCCGGTATCATAGGCCTGATACATATGTCAGGTAATTTTTTGATTTTTATAATTAATTGTTTAGCGTCAAAATCATCGCGGTGGGATTATCAGTCGAGACAAAAGGATAAACTTTACCTCTCGGGTGTTTTTTCAATTTCGGAGAAAAAGCTTGGCTTCTGTTCTATGAGCCACGATGGGTAACAGTTTTCTAGAATATATCATACGTAGATATTCAAGTGTTTTTCGAAACTGATTTGTATCCGAACAATAGTCCCGAGTTTCGATTAATTGCGTAATATGATATGTTATCATTTTTAAAGGCGATATATCATGCTGATAGATCGGAGTACCGTATCAAGGGCCTTTTTTGTAATTTTTCGAAATTTGAATTCCGGAATTTTTCGATAAAAATATTACAGTTTACATGTGAAACCAATTTGTCATTCTTTGAATTGTGAATTTAAGTCCGATCAAAAAGTGTTTAATTTTAAATATTTCATTAACGGGCGGTTTTTTCACAAATACAGATTATGTCGGTCGGGCATACCGAACCGCATTTAAGGATTTTTTGATTCAAAAGTTTGGGACTACAGCATTTTTACTAAAATCTAAATAATTTATCTCAAGCAAGAGAAAGTGAGACCCCATGCTAGGACCCAACCTTGTGTTTAAAGAATACCTAGTTGGCATTCAAACGATATTATAATTAACCAGCACTTTGTGCATAATTTCAAAGTTTGCTCGCTCTGGAAACGGTGTGGCTCCACCTCTTCATCCTTATCCTTGTAAAAATTGTAAGCAGGATTTTTGTAAAATTATTTTCAAAAACTTTTGAGATCACCCTAGTAGTGTTAATTGATGTAGTATAACTTTGTTTGCATCAAAATGACAATTTCATATTTTTTTTGGTCAAAAATTTTTTGCAATTGTAAACATTTGTCTTTGAACATATAGGTGGCCCGTCGATCATAAAACTTGCATTTTTGGATATGGCCCAAAATTTATTTTTAAATATATTCATGTGGCATTGTACACTTATAAATACGTAGCAATAGGAACTAAACCCACTGGTCTGGGACTGGGTCTATGGGATTTAGTATCCTTGATTGCCGTCAGCAGGCACTGTATTCTATACTCAGCCTGCAGAACTTCTTAGATCCGTCAAGATCAACTTGCAATGATACTACTGCGGATTAAGAAAGTCTGAAACACTCTGATTAATGTAGATACAACCTAGGTATTTAATTACTCACAGTTCACTAAATGTGAATATTATACTTACTCGTCTCGGCGTTTATTCTCTGTGTGAGTTAACCTATGCGGGAGATCGAGTAAATGTCGAGTTGATTTCTCACTACCATCTTATTGGTAGCGTCCAATCTTAGAATCTAGCGTAGACTTACTGCTACACATAACTTCTACATACACTATCTACGTTCTGTGCAAGAACATGATACTGCGTATACTAAGTATATGTGTGGGGAAGAATAACTTAGCGTGCTAAGCCCCCCGGTATACAAAAAAATTTCGCAGAAAATTTCTACACCTAAAGCTCTATCTAAACATTAAGTTTTCATTGTTATCGTGAAATAAACTTAAATACTACCTAAACCAACTTCTAAATTTGCCTGATCTACTGTAAATGAACACCCGAAAACATCCTAATATAGATTTGTTAACCCTACAATTCTACAAAAAATCCTAACAATTCCTAAAACCTAAGATAAAAGTTTTTAAAGCAAGTTTTTCAAATAAAGCAAGCTGAACTTAATAAACAATAGATTTGTTTAAAATAATTCACTTTTTTTCTCTACACTCTCCGACTAAATGCTTGCAGCAAATTTCTTCGCATTACATCCTTCTCATAAAAATCATTCCAATAATCATATTAGTCTCGTCCAGCTCTGCATCTAAGCCATACTCCGCCGCGGCGTATCCTTTAAGGGAGTGGTGTCGCTGATTGGGCTTCTTCCAAGGTCATTTCTCGCCAAACTAGCAAAGGTGATATTCCAAACATTTGTAACTAAGACACAACCTTCTGGGTAATTTAAACTTAACAATAATCTGATACAATCCCACCTACGCCGACACCTACGCTTTTAAAAAGCCTCCTAAAAGACACGCAGTAGTGCTTACTTCTTCAATTTTCATCATTTTTTATTATTTTTTTTGTCAGGCTCGGAGAAGCCTTACGAAATAATGCAAAAGCGCTTTTGGTTGTAAATTTTTGCTTTCAGCGGACAAAAAACGCGAAAAAAACCAAAAATTAAACTTTGAATTGGTCAGTTTGGGGGAGGCTCAGGCAAAAGCTATCTCCTCCACCAGTTTAAGAGATACAGTTTCGACTCATACTGCATCAGAAAGCACAGGACTTGTTTAACAATTCATTAGTAGCGTTTTTTTGAAATTTTGCTTCGGCGTCTCTTGGAGCCATATCAAATTTTCAATTTTTAGGCAATGGTTCGAAATGGTCAGTGTGGGGAGGGCTCAGCAACTATCTCCTCCACCAGGTTTAGAAGATACACTTTCGGCTATACTTCATCTGAAAAGCAAACGCCTTGTTTGACAATCTAAATTAGAGTTTTTGATTGTTCGCAATTGAAGAAGTAGGCACTAACTGCGTTCTTTGAAGAGGCTTTTTCAAAAGCGTACGGTGTCAGCAGTAGGTGGGGATTGTATCAGATTACTCGTTAAGCGTTTAAATTACCGCGAAGGTTGATTCTGTTAGTTACAAATGTTCTCTGGAATATCTACCTTTGCTAAGTTTCGGCGGGAAATGACACTTGGAAGAGCCCAAATCACGCGAACACCCCTCCCTTACCTTAACGGGGGGGTCGTCGCAAATGAGGCCTCATAACAAATTTTCCCCAATTTTATTCTAATGCTTTTTTTATGAAAAATATGGAAAATTACAAGCATTTTGGATAATTCGTTTTATTTTGATACATGGCCTAGGAAAGCAACTTTTTGATGAGTTCAGAAAAATATTTCGTATGAAAAAGTAGAAATTCCTCTTGATTTGGAAATTTGAAAAGCGAGTAACAGAAAAACGAGTCAAGAAATTAAGGACAAACTCAACCTCGGTTTTTGCACATAATCTTAAGCGCACATTTATCTAGGTTTCGAATGTGCCGACTTTTAAATCCAGGGAAGAGATACATTTTATTGGAGACCCCTAAACAAGGTCAAAATACAGTTTTTTGGTGATACTGAGAGCAAATTCAATGAATTTTCAAAAAAACTCGACTCGGTTTCTTGCTCACGTTCTGTTCGGTTAATTTGAGTCTAAATCATTGTTCGTAACCTAAAAACTCAGGGAGAAATATCATTATAAAAAATATAATTCCGTATTTTTAAGCACGTTTCTGATTGGACGACCCATCCGTCCCTTTTGATTTAGTTTTTAGTATGCAAGAATTTGTTCAATATATCAAGAGAGGTAATGTTTGGTCCGACGATTTGTAACTTTTTGCTAACAATTTGTCATTGAAACCCATTTTTGCCGTTAAAAATGCGGAACGACCACCCCCTGAATTGAACAAAAATCTTGCATACTAAAAATAAATCAAAAGGGACGGATGGCTCGTCCAATCAGAAACGTGCTTAAAAAAATAACGGAATTATTTTTTTAAAATGTATCTTCTCCCTGAGTTTTTAGGTTACAACAATGATTTATGACTCAAATTAACCGAACAGAACGTGAGCAAAAAACCGAGTCGAGTTTTTTGAAAATTATTGAATTTGCTTTCAGTATCACCAAAAAACTGTATTTTGACCTTGTTTAGGGGTCTCCAATAAAATGTATCTCTTCCCTGGATTTAAAAGTCGGCACATTCGAAACCTAGATAAATGTGCGCTTAAGATTATGTGCAAAAACCGAGGTTGAGTTTGTCCTTAATTTCTTGACTCGTTTTTCTGTTACTCGCTTTTCAAATTTCCAAATCAAGAGGAATTTCTACTTTTTCATACGAAATATTTTTCTGAACTCATCAAAAAGTTGCTTTCCTAGGCCATGTATCAAAATAAAACGAATTATCCAAAATGCTTGTAATTTTCCATATTTTTCATAAAAAAAGCATTAGAATAAAATTGGGGAAAATTTGTTATGAGGCCTCATTTGCGACGACCCCCCCGTTAAGGTAAGGGAGGGGTGTTCGCGTGATTTGGGCTCTTCCAAGTGTCATTTCCCGCCGAAACTTAGCAAAGGTAGATATTCCAGAGAACATTTGTAACTAACAGAATCAACCTTCGCGGTAATTTAAACGCTTAACGAGTAATCTGATACAATCCCCACCTACTGCTGACACCGTACGCTTTTGAAAAAGCCTCTTCAAAGAACGCAGTTAGTGCCTACTTCTTCAATTGCGAACAATCAAAAACTCTAATTTAGATTGTCAAACAAGGCGTTTGCTTTTCAGATGAAGTATAGCCGAAAGTGTATCTTCTAAACCTGGTGGAGGAGATAGTTGCTGAGCCCTCCCCACACTGACCATTTCGAACCATTGCCTAAAAATTGAAAATTTGATATGGCTCCAAGAGACGCCGAAGCAAAATTTCAAAAAAACGCTACTAATGAATTGTTTAAACAAGTCCTGTGCTTTCTGATCGCAGTATGAGTCGAAACTGTATCTCTGAAACTGGTGGAGGAGATAGCTTTTGCCTGAGCCTCCAAACTGACCAATTTCAAAGTTTAATTTTTGGTTTTTTCGCGTTTTTGTCCGCTGAAAGCAAAATTATAAACCAAAAGCGCTTTTGCATTATTCGTAAGGCTTCTCCGGAGCCTGACACAAAAAAATAATAAAAAATGATGAAAAATTGAAGAAGTAGCACTACTGCGTGTCTTTTAGGAGGCTTTTTAAAAGCGTAGGTGTCGGCGTAGTGGGATTGTATCAGATTATTGTTAAGTTTAAATTACCCAGAAGGTTGTGTCTTAGTTACAAATGTTTGGAATATCACCTTTGCTAGTTTGGCGAGAAATGACCCTGGAAGAAGCCCAATCAGCGACACCACTCCCTTAAAGGATACGCCGCGGCGGGAGTATGGCTTAGATGCAGAGCTGGACGAGGACAATATGATTATTGAATGATTTTATGAGAAGGATGTAATCGAAGAAAATTTGCTGCAAGCATTTAGTCGGAGATGTAGAAAGAAATAAAAGTGAATTATTTAAACAATCTATTGTTTATTAAGTTCAGCTTGCTTTATTTGAAAAACTTGCTTTGAAAAACTTTTATCTTAGGTTTTAGGAATTGTTAGATTTTTTGTAGAATTGCTAGGGGTTAACAAAATCTATATTAGGATGTTTTCGGGTGTTCATTTACAGTAGATCAGGCAAATTTTAGAAGTTAGGTTTAGGTAGTATTTAAGTTTATTTCGATAACAATGAAAACTTAATGTTTAGCATAGAGCTTTAGGTGTAGAAATTTTCTGCGAAATTTTGTTTGTATACCGGGGGGCTTAGCACGCTAAGTTATTCCCCACACATATACTTAGTATACGCAGTATCATGTTCTGTGCACAGAACGTAGAATAGTGTATGTAGAAGTTATGTGTAGGCAGTAAGTCTACGCTAGATTCTAAGATTGGACGCTAACCAATAAGATGGCTAGTGAGAAATCAACTCGACATTACTCGATCTCCCGCATAGGTTAACTCACACAGAGAATAACGCCGAGACGAGTAAGTAGAAATATTACATTTAGTTGAACTGTGAGTAATTAAATACATAGGTTGTATCTACATTAATCAGAGTGTCAAGACTTACTTAATCCGCAGTAGATATCATTGCAAGTTGATCTGACGGATATAAGAAGTTCTGCAGGCTGAGTATAGAATACAGTGCCTGCTACGGCAATCAAGGATACTAAATCCCATAGACCCAGTCCCAGACCAGTGGGTTTAGTCCTATTGCTACGTATTTATAAAGTGTACAATGCACATGAATATTTGAAAAAAATTTTGAGCCAATATCCAAAAATGCAGTTTTATGATCGACGGGCCACATATGTTCAAAGACAAATGTTTACCAAATTGCAAAAATTTTGACCAAAAAAAATATGAAATTTTGTCATTTGATGCAACAAAGTTATATACATCAATTAACACTACTAGGGTGATCTCAAAAGTTTTGAAAATAATTTACAAAAATCCTGCTAAATATTTTAAGGATAAGGATGAAGAAGGTGGACCACTACCGTTTCCAGAGCGAGCAAACTTTAGAAAATTTATGCACAAAGTGCTGTTAAATTATAATACGTTTGAATGCCAACTAGGTATTTTTAAACAAAGGTTGGGTCTAGCAATGTGGTCATCACTTTCTCCTTGCTTGAGAAATATTGTTTTAGATTTTAGAAAAATCTGTAGTCCCAAACTTTTTGAAATCAAAGAAATCCCTTAACTGGGTTCGGTATGCCGACGACATAATTTGTATTTGTGAAAAAACCGCCGTTAATGAAATATTTAAAAAATTAAACACTTTTGATCAGACTTAAATTCACAATTCAAAGAATGAACAAATATGGTTCCTACATGTAAACTGTAATATTTTTATCGAAAATTCGGAATTCAAATTTCGAAAAATTTACAAAAAAGGCCTTGATACGGTACTCACGATCTATCAGCATGATATATCGCCTTTAAAATATAAACATAATATATTTACGCAATTAATCGAACTCGGGACTATTGTTCGGATAAAAATCAGTTCGAAAAAAGCCTTGAATATCTACGTATGATATATTCTAGAAACTGTTACCCATCGTGGCTCATAGAACAGAAAGCCAAAGCTTTTCTCGAAAATGACAAAAAACCACCACGAGAGGTAAAATTTTATCCTTTTTGTCTCGACTATAATTCCCACCGCGTTGATTTTGACGCTAAACAATTAATTATAAAATCAAAAAAATTACACCTGACATATGTATCAGCCTATGATACCGAAGTGAAAAAATTTCTCAGTTATACTCATACACATTTAAACCAATTCCACAAATTTTCAAAACATCTATAACGCGTTTAAAAGTTCAAATGTAACTGTTCCTACACGTATATAGGACACTGTGCTAGAAAAGTGAAATAACGCGCTCAGGAACATAAACAGCCTAGTAAATCCTTAAGAGTTTTAGAGCACATCTCAAACTGTCCAATTTACAAAACTAGGAAAAAACAATTCATGGAAAGTTTTAAAATTCTCTCAAAACCATTAAAACTGACAAAATTGCAAAAAAAATGAATTTCATAGATTACACTTCTCAATTATTCAGAAAAACTTCCAGAATGTTTGGGATTGCCTTCGATCCGAAGCATACTATTAACGTAGGTTTCGACAGAAATAAAACATTCGCATAAACACCTGGAAGTATTTTCAACTATTTTGATTTTCGGGCAATAAATTTTTTAGGTAATCTGCCCATTTTAAGTTTTGGAAAAATTGTAGATTACATCTGAACTTGACTTTATGTATTTTTACTTAGAAAAACTCATTATGTGAAAAATAATTATGTTTGGAAATGAATAAACGAAAACGTTCACAATGTTAACTTCACATGCCTAAAAAATGAATAAAAAATAAAATAACCTGTTTTCGTAGGCCATCTTCAAATAATTATCAGTTTCATATCTCTCAATAGCCTAAAAATATACTAGGTTATAACCCTTATTAATCTTGTATGATGAATAAATGGCGAGTGAACTGGGACAGCCTAATAATCATATGCAGTTAATACTTACTAAATAATTCATAATTTCTTAGGTGACCTTTTTCGATAATGCTGGCCACTACTTTGCCTATGGGGAAACTGAAGGTAGTACCAAAAAATGATTTGTTGCATTTAACTGTTACCTAAAAAGCTCAGTGAAAAAGTTTTTTCATTTTTTACTGTTGACCAGATATGTCTAAGAAGGGTTACTCTACATCTGACATTACGCGTTTGACCCTTATTTGTGAAGCCTTAATTGGTTAACGCCGTTATATAAGAGTAGGCCCCACTTGGGACGATTACACATCACACTGGGACCAATATGCACTTGGGACCATGACGGACTTGAGACGAATATGCACTTGGGACCAAGCTACTTAGGACCAAAAAGTTAACATTTAAAGTCAGTTTCAGTGCGGGCACTTGAACCATGACGGACTTGGGACAATTGCACTTGGGACCAAGCCTCAATTGGGCCATGTGGCGGATTTGGGAACCAAATCACCTTCGGACAAAAAAAATGCACTTGGGACCAAAAGCACTTGGGACCAATATGCACTTGGAACGGTATGCCCTTGGCCATTGACGGACTTGGACCAATATGCACTGGAACAATGCACTGGACTGAGTGACTGGCCAATATGCACTTTGGACACGACTTGGACCATATGGCTACCTTGCTGGGACTAAACACACTTGGAGCAAGTAGCACTGAACCGTGACGGACTAGGATCCGGGCCAAACCGTTCCCGTCGGCCTTAAAAATGCTATTTGACTGCGGCTCGAAACTTCGAACACACAAACAAAAGTCAGCAAGAGCTCCTGGGTTAAGCTCCCTTACTACAGATGTATCAACGCGGGATCGTTCGACAGATTTAAACATTTTACGGGAATCTCCTACTTGGGCATATCCTATTTTTTGAAACATGTTTTTAGAACAGAATGTTTTTTATTTATTAGCTTTCAATTTTTTTTATTCTGTAAATGGGGGTTTCGAAGCAAGAAAAATTTTATATAAATTTGTTGCTAAATATTACACAATATCATAAAAATGGAAAGCCTCGAAATTCTCATACTTTATTCGGAACTGGCGGATAATAGTTTCGAAAGCGGCAAGGATTAATAAGGGAGTGTTTTTATGCTTGTCTTGACTTTTGTGTCGCTCGATCAGAATGGAATTTTGTTGCAAGAGATTAATAGGGATTACCCCCACCTGTTTGAAGATGTTATAGTCACCACTGCATTTATGTGTTTATGTGTGTTCATCGCCGCCTTATAAACCGGCGTGGATACAGAAAGAGGTTTGGCGCAAAAAGTCGTTTAGGACCGCTTAATTCAGTTCACAGAAAAAAAAGTGTGAAATCAAATTTGATCGCACACCAGTTATAAGAGAAATACAAAATCGTAAGTTATATATTCTTTTTTAATGTGTATCTTAAGTGAATTAAATTTCATGGAATAAGCTGTATTATGCCCTAAAATTTAAACGCCAGATATAATCCATTTTAATTGGATCTTAAAAAATCTTTTCAAGTGCTAGAAATCAGTCTTACATTTAGAAATTAATCAAATGAGATAATATAAATATTCATAAAAAATAAGCTATAAAATATTTATGCCAGAATTTAAAACGCCAGATAATCTCACTGAGTATTTACTCCAGACTGCTCACTGTTTTTAACCCACAGATTTACGCCGGACAAAATTTTCATGAATAAAGTTTGATTTTTACGTAATTTATTTATTTCATTTGATTGATTTCGAATTTAATTTCAAGTTGAGTTCTGCATTTAAAAAGAATTATTTTTTTCAGGTCTTACTAAAAACTAGATAATCTTGGCGCTTTCAATTAAATTAATATAAATTAACAACTTAACAATTTTTGTTAGTCTGCTACTTTCCACAGTTATTTCTCTTAAACTGGTGTGGATCAAATTTAATTCAATTTTTTTTCTGTCAACTTAAAAGGTTAAAAAAAAAATCGCCAAATGCCGAAGAAAAAAAACCAATTCAAGAACAAAAAAATTGGAAGAATAATCTACGATATTTACGCAATTATGAAGCGCCTGTTTTCCACTGACTTTTACAATCGCAATTTGAATCAAATACGAACTTCAAACTTCATTTTATGAACCAGCAGAAACATACTATGATGCCTTTTTCTGAATGATTCTTGCAGATGAAGAAATACAATTATTTCTCGCTTTTATCTTTTTTTCTTATCATTTCTTATCTTAAAGTTTCTGACTTTCATATTCACTTATTTTATCCTTTGTTTTATCCAAAATAAAAGTCCTTATAAACTCCTAATTAGCTTCCCTTATTTAAACGGCCGCTTCATAGGTGTCAAAAGTTCGAGCCACAAAGCAAATAATAGTTTTCGAGGCGGACGGGATCGTTGGGTGGTACCCGACGGACTTGGGACCAATATTCACTTGGGACGATGACGGACTGGGACCAATATGGCGGACTTGGGACCAATATGCACTGAGACTAGACCCGCGGCACCCACTGGCTTCTGACTAGCTAGGATTGGCTTGAGTCGAGCCAGCCAGAGAGATTTGACTCGAGTCAAGCCAAGTCAAGCCAGAGAACCTTGGCTTGATAAATCAAGTCAAGTTTATTTGTCTTTGAAATTTTGATCATTGGTTCAAAACAGGCAAAAGTGGCGTTGAGAGCCAAATTTGAAAATTGAGAATAATTAAGATATATTTTGTATTTTTAAACGCCCAAACTATTTTGAAAGTCTGCTTCCGTTTTAGATTTCCTACTTTTTGAGTCTACTATTATCTGTAAAAATTTGACTTTTGAAAAATGGTATGATCAACCGAAAACTCGTCAAGTAATAAAACAACCTTTGATAAGAATTATACTGTACTCAAAGTGGCTACTTCGAAACAGACAATTTCGTGTCAAAATTAAATGGAACTCTAAATCAGAAAAAAATCTGCAAAATCTTGAATTTGCTCCATATATTTTTTATTAAATGATCATTTTTTAAAATGAAATTTTCTATAGAAAAAAAAATAAATTTAAGGGCGTAGCGGTCGTAAAATTGAACCTAAATTATGAGTTCAGCTTTGAATGTGCGAAATTTTTCTCTACTGAAACCAATTTCAAATTTATGTTTTCAAAAATATAATTTTGTCAAAAAGTTTGAAACATCAAAAATTTAATAAAATTTCCAATTTTTGAAATAATCAAAAAAAAATAGATAAATTCAAGAATTTTTAAAGAATTTTTTCGACGTTATAAAATGAATCAATAAAATGAAAATGTAAAATCAAAAAAAAATTGTAAATTTGATGAAATTTAATATATGATTGAGATTCCGAACTGCAAAAATGTGTTCAATAAAACTTGCCTTTCAAAAAATTAAAATTTCCTTCAACATTCGAAACTTTGTTGCATTTGAAAAAAAAACAAAAACATTTCGTCTTAAAATGTTAAATCTCTAAATATGAGTTCAAAAATTCAAGTTTCAAACTTTTGTTTTCGACGAAATTTTTTTAGTTTGGAATTAAAGTTTTCTATTGATTAAGCTTTAAAAAATTTTCTCGATTCACGTTTTCATAATCATTTTATTTGATTGAATATCAAAAATTCTTAAAATTTGGAATTTGTCTTAATTTTACATATGTTTTTTAGAAGAACAATTTTAAACTTCGAAAACAATTTCTAAACAAATTTTCGATTTTAGAAAATCTCATTTAAAATTTGTCGATTTAATGTTCTTATTTATTTAAATTTAATTAAATTTTAATGTTTTAACTTTTTGACTGTGTTTAATTTTTGAAGGATAAATTTGAAATTTTATCTAATCAAAAACTATTTCGAATTTCAACGCTGAAATTCATGATTTTAGTTTAATTGTTTAATGAAATTTTATTATTATATAAATTTTCAGTGGCATTTTTAAGTGCATATTAGTGCATTTGGTCAAAAATGCATATTGGTTCCAAACTGCATACTGGTCTCAGTGTGATTTGGTCCCAAGTGTGATTTGGTCCCAATTCAATTTTGTCCAAGTCGTCAGTTCCCAACTGCATATTAGTCCCAAGTCGTCATGGTCCTAAGTGCATATTAGACCCAAGTGCATATTAGTCCAGGTGCATATAGTCCTAAGTGCATTAGTTCCAAGTCCCTCATGGTCTCAGTGCATATTGGTCCCAAGTGCATATTGGTCCAAGTGTGATTTGTCCAAGTCCGTCATTTGGTCCCAAGTCCGTCATTTTGTCCCAAGTGTGATTTGGTCACAATGCATAATCGCCCAAGTCCGTCATGGTCCCAAGTGCATATTGGTTCCAAGTGCCGCACTGTAACTGAACTTAAAATGTTAACTTTTTGGTCCCAAGTGAGGCTTGGTCCCAAGTGCATATTAGTCCCGAGTCCGTCATGGTCCCAATGTGAGTTGGTCCCAAGTGCATAATCGTCCCAAGTGGGGCCTACTTATAAGGTGCTATCATTAGTCAGCTGAGTTTTCTGAAAAATTTCAGAAAAAATCGAAAACTCGTTTTTTTCTTCTCGAAATTCATCAGAAATATTGTCAAATTTTTAAATGTTGAGAAGGTATTATTGAGATTAACAACATTTAACAATACAAGCAATTCAAAGGGGATTTATTTTACCACATGAAATTTTTTGGTAAATCTAGAAATATATTTGGTCAGCCTTTGTTCAAAAAAAGTATTTAAATGTGGAACTGTCAAGAAATATAGTGCTTGTTAATCAAATTTTGATTTTTGTTTGTCCATCAGGAAAATGGTTTATATTGTGAATGCATTTTCCGGGATTGTACTCCAGTTTAACGCCAAAAATTTTACGTTTTTAATATTTTCAATTTCGGTCAAACTCCGGAAAAACGGTAAAGGTATTTTTTTAATTTATATCTGAAACTACATTATCCGTTTTTAGCCATAACGCAAAACAAATTAATATGAGATCATCATTCCGATAGTGCCGTCACGCACTGTGCGTGGCTTTTGCACAATCCCAGTAATTTTGTTGAATAATTTTCAAAATCCAAATATTTTGAAGCAATCGAGAGTTGAAACAAAATAAAAACTTTTTAGAAAGAAATGAATATTTTTTGCCAGTTATCTTCATGGTTTGCAATTTACATACTAATGTATGCACTTCAAATGTAATGCACTTTCAAATGTATTCACTCCTGCAATTTTTTAGTTAGTTTCCCGACATCTTAAAGTTTTTTGGTTTTAATGACCTACACCTGTGTGTTTGCTACGTAATGACCAGTTCCTAAAAAAACTCACCCTGTAAATAATGATATATATGTTTGTTTGCTTTATTAATAGTTCTTATCTTCAAATAACCTCTCTTGTTTCAAATCACCTTTTTATTTAAAAATAACGTTCAATTGAAAAATACATCTTGCTGGACAAGAATATTGCTTCTGTAAATGACCTGTCAGCAACCCATTATTTTAAAACTAATTTTAAATCTCATTAACCCCTAAATTATAATTATAATGTTTGCTGTTTCACTGGTATTTTTACATATATATAATAACTTCGAACAATGTAACAGAATTGTATGACGTTCTTGATTAATTTGCTCTGTTGTATTCTACAATTATTGAATCGAACTACTTAGGAGTGCGCATGGCATGCATAAACTAGACAGATTTCAAATAATATAACTCGTCAGTTCTTTTTATACTTATTATCATTAAGAACATTTTAAAATTTTGTTTATTTTTCGTCTTAATTTTTAAATAGCAGTCGTCTGTGTAAAAATATTTAAAAGCTTTAAAACTCATATGATTTTTGTCGATTTTTTTCAAAATATTTGGATAATTACCACATATATTAAGTTAAATTTAGAGTTCCTAGTATTTTTGTCTCCAATCACGCTCTTCTCAAAAGCTCAATTAAAAGTAAATATTATAAAGTTTGAACCGCCCAATCAGAGTCGAAGTTGTTTGTTAATAAAATGTGGCATACAGGGTTTGGAAGAAATTTATTTCGCCTACTGAAGTGACTCATATTTTTTTGAAAATATTGATGAAGAAAATGTTTTTTTGGGCATTTTGAAAACTGAAAAGTTCATGGAAAAGTTTTAACCTTTATTGTGAGAACAGAGAAATAAATAATAAAATTTTTTCTAAGAAATGCACGAGACTACCTCTCAGGCTTGTAAAAAGGAACGATTTTGCGTGGGATTCCCGCCCCCTTATTCTTATTTTTGCTCAAACCCTACGTGACGATTTTGGAAATAAGAATTTCAAAACTCAAAAATGGTATCGATGTTTTATAACCCATCTTGTAGAGAATTTTTTTCTGGTCATTTTAAGACGTTAGTGATTTTATTTTATGAAAAATATTTCAAACAAAATCGATTTTAAGGTCATTTTTCGTGATTTACAGGTAAAGTGGATCCAGTTCTAGCGAAGCCGTATTGAATGCTAGAAGGCTGATTTTATGGCCATGAAAATAGAAGCGTTTTTTCGCTACCCATTTTTTAATGAGGGTCGCGACCACAATATTTGACCTCTAAATGGACCGGTCAAAAGTCCAAGGTCAATCTCAAGTCATCGTATATACTTGTAAGTATCCCGCCAAGAAATCGGAAAGGTCGACTTTCTAAATGAACAGTATTAGTGACCTATGGTCATAATGTACTGAGAGTCGCTAGAGAGCAAAAACTGGTCACACCCAAGGGTCAAACCTCAATTCATCGTATAGACTTGTAAAGTACCCTAAAGAATGGAAGGGTCACTTTCTGAGAAACGTATTTAGCAACTTTGGGTCAATAATGTACTGAAAGGTCGCTAGAGAGACAAAAACTAAGAGCAAAAAAGTTTTTGCTCTCTAGCGACCTTTCAAATACTTATTGACGCATATGTTCCTAAACGTTCATTAGAAAGACGACCCTACCGATTCTTTTGGGGTACTTACAAGTCTATACGATGAACTTGAGGTTGACCTTGGTGGTTGACCAGTTTTTGCTCTCTAGCGACCTCTCAGTACATTATTTTGAACCATAGTTCCTAATCCGTTCATGTAAAAAGTTCGACCCTTCCGATTCTTTTGGGGTATTACCAGTCTATACAATGAACTTGAGATTGACCTCTGAACTTTGACCGGTCCATTAGAGGTCAAATATGGGGTCGCCGACCGCTCAATTAAAAAAACGGGTAGCCGAAAACGCTTAATTTTCAAACTGGCCAAAAATCAGCCTTCTAGCACTTCATACGGCTCGCTAGAACTGGATCACATTTACCTGTAAAAAATCACGAAAATATTGACCTTAAGGATGTTGGGCGTCGATAATTTGGGCTCTTTTTACAACATTTTGCAAGTGAAGTTTCTGAGGAGAAACCTGGCTTCAGAAATAATTAAATTTTTTTTCCAAATACGTAGTATACACTCTTAAGGAATTGCAAGTACTATTCAGAGCTCTGAATACGTCAACCTACGCACAGAAATCTGGTTCTTTAGTAGGCGTCGCCTAAAAGTACTGAAAGCCTACTCCTCATGTCATTTCTCATCATTTTTACTTGTTATTTGCAATTTAACTTCCAAATATAAATGCGCATCTCCGACGGTAGAAAATTTTTAAAAATTTGCCTCTAGTGGTCAAAAACAGCCTATTGGTAGATTTAACGCTGTTTGACCACTAGAGGCAAATTTTTAAACTTTTCTACCGGCTCGAGATGCGCATTTCTATTTGAAGTTAAATTGCAAATAACAGTAAAAATGATGAGAAATGAATAGGAAGTAGGCCTTTCCAGACTTTTAGAGACGCCACCTAAAACCATTTTCTGAGCCGAGTTGAGGTAATCAGAGTGCTCGAATAGTACTGGCAACTTCCTTAAGAGTTGTATCTACGTATTCTGGAAGAAAAATTAATTATTTCTGAAGGCAGGTTTCTTCAGAACTGTTGCTTGAAATGTGTAAAAAAGAGACAAATATCGTCCCCGCACATCCTTAAAAATGATTTTTTTTGGAAATATTTTCATAAAAAAAAATCCTAAAATCTTAAATGACCAGAGAAAAAATTCTCTAACAAGATAAGCGTTAAAAACATCGATACCCATTTTCGAGTTTTAAATTTCTTATTTCAAATCGTCCGTAGAAAAAGGAGAACGAAAACTGACTCATATTAACAACCCTGGTCCCAACGTTCTTTCAAATCCTACATCGAAATATTTTAATCATGCGCTTCTAACGAATTATTAGTAACAAGAAGTTATAAAGTCCACATGTAAAACCAATATAATTATGATCCTTCATTCCGAATAACTAAAGGTAACATTGTTTCAAATTACATAAAATGAACTGAATATTAATGAAGAGAAGTTTGGAGTCCAAACTTGGACATCACTTCATGAACCAATAAGATACCTAACCATAAGATATTCACCAAGAAATACTCCAAGTGGACACCAATATTTGCCGTGCCTTTTACAAATTTGTGTCAAGTTGACCACAAACTCTAATTAATGTTATTTAAATAATTAGTTGGGGGGTGCGCCTTCCGAAAACTAATAATAAGGTATAAATAAAATTTTTTTAAATTCCTCGACAAATAATCAGAATCCAATATGATTGTAAACCGGTTGATTGTCGGTTGAATAATCATTTTGAAATTAATTTACTTTGTTTAATTCTGTATGAAATGTCTTATTATAAAAAGGTTTGTAAAAGAATAATCAAAACGTTAACCGTATGAAATCGCATTTTAAATTTTAAAAATTATTTAATGAAATTTAAAAAATTTGTTTGCTAACTGGTTTAGTGCCATTTGGCACAAAACTTTAATTAATTCAATACTAAAAAATCTGAATGATATTTCGGTGTACTGCACGCCATCTCTTTAGAGAATTTTAATTTTGCTTCGAAGAAAAGTAAATTTGAATGTCAAATTGTTTCCTTGAAAGACGTTTTTTTCTCTAATTTTGGCTGTTTTGACCAATTTCATGGAAAAATAACTTTTATAATCGCTTTACCTTACAATTGGTTGGAGAAACACCCAAAAGGCAGAAAGTGAATAACTATTGTCTTCAAAAATGTTTTTATATCCGGTTTTAAGTTGAAAACTGGGTGAAATAAAGAATTGGTTAATATTATGAACTAAATTTATCTACCGCTATTAAAATGCTGTAATCTGCCGGACTATGGCATAACATCATGAAATTTATTATTTTTTATTTGGTTTCCACATTTTTCGCTAGGGCACTGAATAGTGCCGCACTATCAGTAATTCAAAACTAACTCAAAGGAATTTAATAATTAATTAAAAAATGACGTATCGATAATTTATTTTAAGCCTATATATATAATATACATATAAAGCCTATATACATGATAAATGCTATATGATATAGCCTATATAAGATAATTAGCCTATATCCTTCATTACGATATGGTTAGAAAATGCCTGTTTGAGAGATTTCTAGTAATATTTAATGCCTAAAAAAATCTCCCACACATTTTCACCAAGTTGTAATAAAAGGATATTACTTCTCAGTGTTGAAACTACTAATTTTGGAGAGTTTTTTGTGGTTTTCCATGGTTTCCATCAATATTGAAAAAGCAGCTACCTTTACTTGCTCTAAACTTGGTAAACGACTATAAATTGGATTGATTTTTTTACTTTGATTTCAATATTAATTGCCAATCTTATGAATCAATAATATCCTGTTTCAATTCCAGTGGATTTGAAAACGCCCACACTTCATCGTGTAATAATTCAGTGTGGTGAATACATAGGGAGGCGAGGGCGAGAGGGGAAGGTAATCACGTGAAGGAGCCGTTCTCTTTTCAATCACAAAAAAAACCCGAAGAAAAATAGTTTCCCTATTCTGAACAGGCTTCTCTCGTTTCTTCTTAATACAAGTATCTTAAGAAAAAATCTTCTAAATAACTCTGTTTGGCATAGATTTGCCTGTCCACTAGGCTGTCGTCTAATGAAACTTTCTAACGATTTTTTTGTTTTTCTGGCACAGAAAATCTAGTTTTTGTGTAGAGGTTATGAAAGTAGATTGACAGCGGTGAGTGAATTTTCTTTATTACCTGACGCTAATAATTATTTTTTTGTGTATTCCAAGTCCTCTTGGTCTGAGTCACATCTATGTGCTGTGTTACTACAAGAACGTAGGCCCCCTGTTCACTGTTGAGACCAAATAGATGCTAAGAGGGCTATCAAAAATCATAGGAAGCCATCTGAAAAAATTTGTCCCCAAAAGAAAATTGAAATATTTTTTTTAAATTTTCAAATTTTTTTCGCGATTTTTCTTCAAAATTTTCCAAAATACGGAATTTCAAATGATCGGAATGACTGCATATTAGTATCAAAGAAAAAAATTGGATACTGAGACTTTGGCTAAGAAATAAAAATCGAAAATGAGATATTATCCGATTTTTCATTACAGTCGCATCAACCTCATACTGGAACACTTACCGACTTAAAATAAAGCGTTCAGTAGAGATAAGTGTTCCAGTTAGAGATAAGCCCTATAATTTTGCTTACAAAGCCTACATTGCAGATTAATTGCCTTTTATTGTGGTCAATTCGTTGGTAAATGAAGAAAGTTTTGTGTATAACCATATTTATATTACACAAGTCAAATAAAGCAGGCAGAGTTTGATTCGATCGCTTTTCTTCGAACCCAGTATTCAAATTTATGCACTTTTTCATTTTTCTCACTCGGAAATCGAACTCAGCCAATTTTTTCTTTGAAATTTTTTCTTCAAAAACTTCTGGCAAATTCCGAAGAGATGTTTTCGATTTTTCTCATGAAACTGTTTTATTTGCTGTTTCTCGTGAATTAGAGCAATAATATTTTGGTAGTTTTTTTATCACCATTTTATTGCTTATATAATATAAGTATATGAGTTATTAATGATAAAAAAATTAAAATTAATACGTTAGGCTTTTTGAAAATAATAATCTAAGTGCCATATTCTAGGATTCAAAAAAATGGTAAAATCATATGTCAAACAAACGCCTAAACTCCTGAAATGTTTAACAAAACCATAATAATTTGTACCAATTTTTGGAAAACAAAAAAATCTGGGATTTGCTTCGGGAAGCTTTAAAAATATATGCTGTTCATAATAAAGAATCATTTCAAAAAGCACATTTTTTAACTGTTCCAGTTAGAGATAAATAGAACCGACCTAAAAAAGCGTTCCAGTTTAGAGAAAGTGTTCCAGTTAGAGGTGTTCCAGTATGAGGTTGTGGACTGTTAATCAAAACTTAAATTTTCGACGAATGATGTCAATGATGAGTGAAAATTTAAGCGTTTTTTAGAAACCAGTTTTTAAGGATTAGGGTCGGCGACAATGTGGTCGACCTAAAATAAGCGGTCAAAAGTTCAGGGCAATTTCATTGTAGAGACTTGAAAGTACCCTCAAAAGAACCGGAAGGATAGACTTTCTGATGAACGTATTAGGCAACTATAAAGTCCAATGCATGTTCCTGAAAGGTCGCGAGAAGCGCAAAAACTGGGTCGATTTTTTAAGATTTCGGAGGAGTTGCTGAAGCCAGTTTTTTGCGCTCTAGTGATCTTTCAGTACGTGATTTACCCCAAAAGTTGTTATTACGTTCCATCAAATAAGTCGACCATTCCGGTGCTTTGAGAACTATTCAAACTCTACGATGAACTTGAAATTTGGACCTGAACCTTTGATCGCTTATTTTAAGGTAAGACAACATTGTCGCGCCGACCTTTAATTCTTAAAATGAGTTCCTAAAAAAGACGCTTATTTTCAACTTATCATTTACTCATCGTCGAAAATTTAAGTTTTGGATATTATGCAAAATCGAAATGAATATTCATTTTTCGAATTTTTAATTTCTTAGCCAAAAGTCTCGTATCAAAATTTATTTCGTTGATACTCATATGCAGTCATTTCCGATCATTTAAAAATTCCGGATTTTTGAAAAATTTTGGAAAAAATTTGGGAAATTAAAAAAAAAATTTCAAATTTTTTTTTGGGAACAGAATTTTTAAGATTGGAAACCTATGATTATTGATAGCCCTCTTACCTCTATGTTTGGTCCCAACAAGTGACAAGCCTACAGCTTGTAAAGCAAATACCACAGAACAAATTGGAACAAAAAAATTATCGTCAGGTAATAAAAATAATGACCGTTATTTTCCTACTTTCAAACTAACAGAACTACTAGTTTTCTGCCGAAAAAAAAAAGTTAAATGGGCACATTTTTGATAAAAAAATAAATTATCGGATTTTTGCTTATGAAAGTTTCATTAGAACGACAGCCTAGTGGACAGCAAAATCTATGTCAAACAGAATATTTAGAAGATATTTTCTTTAAGATACTGTAAATTAAGAAGAAACGAGATGAAAGCCTGTTTCAGAATAGGAAACTATTATTTTTTTTTTTTTTAATTATTTCTTCGGGTTGTTTTTGTGATTCGAAGAGAGGGCGCTCACGTGATTACCTTCCCCTCTCGCCCTCGCCATCCTATTGTAATCACCACACTGAATTATTTACACGATGATGTGTGGAATCTTTCAAATCGACTGAATTGAAACCCAGGATATGGCATTAAATATGTGCATTTTAGTTGGCTTGAATTTATTACAATAATTTTTTCAATCAGAATTTTTCGAAGCGAAAATGTTTTGCAGATTCTTTACGCCGCACGCTTTTTGAAAAACACTACCTTGTAACCGCCCTTGAAACTATTATAATGCAGGATTCCGAGATTTAAGATATAAGTATTGTACTATTTTGATTTGATCACCGAAAAATACGTGAATTTGAAACCCTTGCTCTGAAATCTACAGCATGTCACGTTTTGCTTCCGTCAATCGTTCAATTTTGGCAAGCACCTACGGTTTTGGCCAGATTAAACCTTTTGATTTGGCGGAAAGCGAATTATGCAAAATTGAAAAACGAAGAATAAGTGACATGCTGTAATCTTCTGTTAATTACGATTGAAATTTGTCTGGCTCAGTGTGATTATTGTCAACATAAAAAATTATTTTATTTTTTTGGCTTTTACTCACCTGTCTCATTTCCGCAAAATTTTAGTTGTATAAATGACGTTTTTTTTAAATGATATCAAACCCATTCTTTATGAAATTACATATAAATTGGTTTTTATTTGAATTTATTGATTTTAATTTTATCTAATCGAATGATTTTCAGTGACAATATAAATTTCGTTGCTGTACAAAATGAGTGACGTTGTGGTTCAACTGGATGAGTGATCAGTGAAAAATTCACTGTTGAATTGAAACCTTTTAGCAGTGATGTAATATCACAAGATTTTGGTCACTTTGGTTCCAAAAATGACACACATTTAAAATTAATTATACTGGCATATAAATATGATTAAGGGTTTATTATGACCGTTCAGACTCTGAAGGCTTACTACAAGGAGACGCAAATTCAAACCGGTTCTTAACTGCACCCAATCACAAGCGCTTTGCTATTTTCTAAAAATAAGGAAACAATTAAGAATAAAACAATTATCTATTCATTTTTTATCAAGCGACGCGTCGCGACGTTTCGACTTAAATCAATTATCAAGGCTATACAGACTGTAAAGTTTCAGAAACAGAAACACAAAAGTACACAATCTGAAATTTTTGAGACTTTTCTAATTTATTTATTCATAAAAATTGTAGCAGGAAGTCTGCTGGATTTGTCAAATCAAGTTTATGTAGGGATATTTCCTCCTATGACGTAATTCCCGATCAATAACCAGCGCTTTAACCGCGGGGCGCCCGGTCAAGCGTGGTTATGTCGCGCGCGAACTTTTATCTGAATACTCACTGCATATTTTACCCACGACGCGCACAGTCGCATTCAATAAAACAATCTTTTATTTTATCTATGTCAGTATATTATTTGCAGGATTAATATTACTACATTATTTTGGTGCTGAACTCCTTCGACAACAAACGTTTCCTGAGAGATAAAAAAAAATCCAGAGATATAACGAATAATCAAAAATGGCGAAAAGCAAACAATATTTCAAAGAGGTTGGCAGATTTAACTATTGAAGAAATCTACACAATTCCGCAATCTCGATTGGAATCAAAAACCTACATCACCTTCAAAGAAAAGTGATCTATTCGAAAGATTGTATCAAAACAATCCGGATTTCTTGACAATACATGAAGATAAATTTCTTCACAAAAGACCGAAAAAACGATAAAGGTATCACTCTGACCCGCAACAAATCCAATTTCACAAAAAAATGCGCTACTCCTTCATAAAATAAATATTTCAAGATTAAAAGACGAAATAAAATTGGAAAATAAAAAGCGCCAGAAGCTGAGACTTAAGTCTTTTCGAGACATTAATTTCCAAGCTGATAATTAATTTGTGAGGCAAAATTTGACCAAACCTGAAATCAAGAAACGGTTTAATGAAAATGTAGAGGAACTTCTACGCGCTCTTNTTTAAAAAAATGTAGGGCCCATCGAGGTTCGAACCTATCAAAAATTACATTTCGGTTTATATGAGTGACATCACTGACATTTCACATCAACTAAATAATAAATGAATAATAATTGAATAATAATAATAATAATTGAATAATAAAATGTATTCATTGAGCTTTTATAGTTGGCAGTCATTCAAAGTTCTCTCTCTTGTTTTTTCATAAATCGTGTTTAAACTTTCCAAAAATCAAGAAATTTCAACTTATTTAATGCAAAATATTTTCGAAGCTATAAGAAACTCTTTCCTGACCATGTTCAAAATACGAGTACTCAAATGCGTGTAATTGTTCAAATTTTCATGAAAAAGCCATCAAAATGAAATTTTTTCAGGAGCCTCATTTATCGACGATCTTTCAACCAACGTTTTAGTTACTTACTTTTATTACATCTCCAACTCAATCTTAGGCCAGCATAATCACTGAAAAAGGCTTAAAAATAAATTTTAAACTTTTCATTTGTAATCAAAAATGTTTCTGCTTTAAAAATCGAGTGTTTGATAATAATTTATTTTTTAAGCCATTCCCTAAAAGAAGGATAATACGAAAAAACCGATATGGTGACATCTCCAGCATCAGTCGTATGACTGATTTCCGAATCTCCAGTAAAAGTAGTTTTACTGTCTCCTTCTCCAATGTACAAATAAGTCCGTCCAGGTTCCAAGTCGAATACTGTCGATGTTATGAGAAGCGATTGACAGTTTGTTTCGATACGCCAAGAGATATCTTGAATTCCGTATCCATCCAAGATAATATCATCCTCAATGTCCAAAACTTGAGCGCATCCCCAACTTCAGAAGGTACTAGTCGCTGATTATAACCGTTGTAAAGTACATATTTAAAAACTAGAATCAATCTTACTGTTTGTAAACCCGTGAAATATCATCATTTTTGGAAATTGGGGTGAGACATGCGAAGGCTCGAACCCGGGCTCTATCATCATGATTCTAGCGTAACAATCAAATAACTACGTAACCTAACATTTCGAGTCGGTTTTTTTAATACAGTTTCTTTTGATACTGAATATTTGCTAATTCTGAAGTTTTGAATGACAATTTTTTAATACAAAATAAAACTTCTGGGCTCGTTAATACGGTTTAATTTAATCATTTTTTTCTTATTTGATTTCTTGCAACCTTTTATTTTTTTTGTACGATTAATGCTCCGAAATAAAACTTACGGCAAGGGATTAAGAAGGGTTAGTGTTTTATGCTTGAGTCTTGACTTTTGTGTCGCTCGATCAGAATGGAATTTTGTTGCAAGAGATTAATAGGGATTAGGGTTTTTTGCTTCGGTTCTTACTTTTTGTGTCACGTGATCAAATAGAATTTGGTTCAGTCAAGCGAATGCGAGCCTCCTGGGGCGCTGTGGAGCCAAGAGCAGTTGATGAAGAACAACTTTTTCAGCAGAGTTTTCAGTAATACGGTATTACGTAACAATGATGAAAATTATTTCTTGTCACTTGGTGAATACGCGTATTAATCCGAATGTTTAATTATCAATTAATCAGATTTAAGTACTGATCACCAAATGTCCAGCCTTATTTAAAATTGACTTCCTTGTCTTCTATATAATAGAATTAACTTGAGGCCACATTTAAACCGATAATCTCTTTTTACAGTTGAATATTTTTTTTATTGTATGAAATAAGACTTTTCATCGGCCGAATTTACAGGTTTAGGATCCAGAGATGAATCCTCCGCTCCCACCTGTTTGAAATGTTTGATTACCCCTGCCTTTATGTGTTTTTAAAACCACACAAGTATTTCAAACTTGAGCAAAATGAACGATAATTATTGATTTCTTCTATTCAAAACCGCAAGAGCGTGACCGCACATGAATTTTCCCGGTTCGAACGGCAATAATACTACTGTTAGATAGTTTGACAGAAAATTTTGTTTCATAATTTTGAAGGTAAAATTTAACTCATTTGAAAAATGCGTAGGCTGACCAAATGTTTATTTTACCGTATTTGATTCTCAGTTCTATAAGTCTTCCGGAATACTTTTCATTTGTCTCTCTTCAGAGGCAATTTCATGGGCGACAATTTGTACTAAATGAAATTTATTGCGCGCGATGTGAACCTTCTCAAATCGTCCATTCAAAATTTTGACCGCCAATTACACCACCAAGTGGTGCCGAGGGTAAAAATTGATAATGCCAAAATTCTTGAAACTAAAAATAAGGGGAACTTTCGGGGGTCTGTTCGAATATTCCGCCGGCCAAAATGATACTATCCCAAAATATTTGTGGTCTCTGTGTTTGAAAACACAGAAATGCAAGTGGGGGTTAAGGGAAAGTATGGTGGTTCTTACATTTTCTAAAGTTATTATGTCATAAAAATGCATCAATAAAGTTTGATTCAATTTGACCACTAAAACTTCAAAATATCGACTTGACGTAAGCCAACTTTCTCTTCAGAGATTCCAGTGGAATCATTCCACCATGGAATTTCTATGATTTTCTCTTGAGTCTAGTTTCGAAGAAATTTGAGCATTTTTTTTCGAAAATTTTCTCACGTGACCTTAGAAAAATCATATTTTGAGTTTGAGGTCGAAATTCAAAAAAACAACTCCTCAAAAGTTTTTGTTTGTTGTGAACTGGCGTTTGCAAGAATTTGGGCGAATTTTAAAACTTAACCTTGGAAGAGATAAAATTTCTTATACAGCAGGGTGCGGCGTATAGTTAGAAAGTTTGTCGCCAAAAAACCCTAACTATACGCGTAATTCTAACTATACGCGTACCTTTTAACTATACGCGTACTTTTGGGAAAATGTGCTCTGATTGGTCAATTTGAACAATATCTAGAGTTCAAAATTGTGTTAAAATATAGTAAGAGTAAAAATTTTTGGTGATTTTAAAGTTAATTTTTCGTTACAAATCTTCTAGGATGTATAAATATAGTTTTATCGAAAAAAATGAAATAAAGTTAATTTTAAATAAACATGAATTCGAAAAAGTTTTATCCGAAAATCGTTAAAATGACAAGGAAACAATGAAAATTATGAAAAAAAATATGCTCACAGTAAATCAATCTCAGAAAAACTAAATATTTTTATCTGAATAACTATTGGNGAGAGAAAATAACCTTTGAAAATTAATATCGTAATAACAATTAATAATATTAAATTGAAATTGATTAATAAGGCGATTATAATTATATTCATAACTGACCGTGAAAAAAACATTAATCATTTAATAAATGATATTCATAACATTAAAAATATTAATGAATATTTATAAATATATAAAATATCAATTGAGAAATTATCATATAGTAATAAATATGAGTAATATTAGTTGATTAATATAATATCGAATCAAATTTAATAAATAAGTTATTACAGGGGCCAATATCGCCGAAATGTGTTTTTGCCACAATTCAGGCGATAGTGGAGAGCATGTCGGGCAATAATGGACATTTGGCGATATGGGAACGGGGAGAAATAAGCTTTTGTTTGTGCAAAAATAAAAAAACGCGTAGGCGTGTCGAATGACGTCATATATACAAAACATTTTATATTGAATTGTTGATCAGGAGTTCACCAATAGGCGGTAACGAAGTGAATCACCAAAAATAAGAAGAATTTCATACTCCACATACGCATATCTAACAAAGTTGAAAAAGAGTAAATGTTGGCAAATTCAATCATGAGAATGCGTGGTCATTTCAGGACGCCCTCGTGTGATTTGTAAAATAAATATCAAAAAAGTTCGGCGATATTGGGTCATTTTCGGCCGATTTCGATATGGGAGCGGTGCGGAGGTATGGGTCGTTCGCCCCTGTATATTTAATTTTTGATCTTATAAATGAATAAAAGTATAAAGAATGAAATGTACTGCCGAGTAAAATCGCATCCTGCATTTGATAGGGTGACAAGGTTCTTTAGGAGGATCTATCACTGAAGGTAAAATTGTAAGCTAGACCCCATCTCTCAAACCTTATGTGCCCGTTTTCGGAAGTAAACTTGGCAAATTTAAAATTATACACAAGGAACATAAAAGGAAATTTGTACCAGTTGTTAATTAACTTGTTTGGTTACGTTGAATATCTTGTAGATATGGATTGCAGGCGGCTACCTGGGCTAGAAATTAGGATTCTTTAGTTACCTGAATGAGATATCGTTTAAGATCAAACTTTGATTTTTGTGTGCTTCCGTTTACGTTTTTCGTGGGAACGACTGCTGGAGATTGCGACTGTCGGCACTTATTTGAAAGAATATTTAATAATATAAGGCATAACAGAATATTTGGTTTTAATTTTTGAAACCACTAAAACGAAGATGTCACTTAAAAAATGTAGAAATCTACATGCTTTGCAGAAAACGGGTGCTTCAAACTATGGGAATAGGACTTCAAGCCCTGAGTCACTCACAAGGTATAAACTGAAAAATTATATTCGTCTCATTTTGTTAGTTATAATTATGTTTTCTATACTTTTTTTTACGTAAAATTTTACTACAATAAAAAATTTGGGGGTTGCAGTTTTCGACTCAACTCTTCATGGACTGCTCCAATGAGTGACGCGCATTGTATTAACGTAGGTAACTGCCGCACAAAAACTAACGCCCTTATTAGTATTTTTTATATGGCCCTTCAGATCTTCCTACATTGTTTAAGAGACTTGAATTTGCAGAAAAAGTACAAATAATTTAATAAATGAATTATTCAAAATAAGATTTTTCTTTCTAGTCCAAAAAACTAAAATTCTTGACACATGCAGTTTATAAACTGGCTGAAAAAAAATATTTAAAAAGATCGTATCAGATTAGATCGTCATCAGATTAGGATCGTATCAGATAGATGTCGTATTAGATAAGAAAAAAAAAATTCGTAATTCAATGAAAATAAAAAAATAGAATCCCCGATCTCAGATAGATCGTATCAACAATTGATTCTAATTGGCCTAGACTTTGTACTAAATTTGAATTGGATCAGAGGAAAAATGGCACCGCCTGGTTTAATAATAATTTGTTATCTCGGCTTTAGTGAAATTGAAAAAATTGAAAATGTCCGTTGTTACATAAAAAAATAAGGAAAAAAATTTCTCTTGCTTTTTATCAAAAATTAATTTTACAATTTAATTTTTCTTCCAAATCCATCTGTAAAACTGGGTAAATTCCCATTTTACAGGAAATATTTCTAACTCTGACTTTGTCCAGTTCTGATTGGTCTCAAGTGCTCTGAACTTGTCGAACGAACTTCATGTTGCGTAGATAGATTTTGACTTTAATATATAAACTCTCAATAAGGGGTATGCAAAAAAAGAATCTCTTCTTGTAAATAATTTAGAATAAATAATCTATTTAAATACCCTCAACTTGAAAGAAAATACGTTTGGACCTTTCAAGGTCATCACTGAGTGTATAAAACCTCTTCTCAAATCGACTTGTTTAAAAAATAATAGTTATAAATATGGCGTATTTTTGCCACCTTATGTGCTCCGTTTAAATTTTTTGTTTAATATGAGAACTTTGTGAGAATTTTTGCGATCACGCTGTTCCCCCAGGTGTGTTTTATTCGCAAATTGGGTGAAAAAGAACACGGAATACGATTATGAGCGCGCATTATCGTTAGTTTTCGGATCAAAAATTAATCAAGATTGGAATTTTTCCGGGCTCCAAAAAATTGAATGAAACAAGTTAAGGCATGAAACTTATAGAGATGTGGGTGTCCCAAACAAAGTTCTAATTATGTGATCATAACTAGGTGTCATACCGGGGTCGTAAAATGATTTCTAAAATTAATTATTTTATTAGAACGATTGGTGATGGCCTGTGCGGATAATTGATGGAGAATTTTCTAAAACCATTAAATAAAATTCGAAAAAAAAAATTTTTCATGGGTCGGAAAATCATTTTTTTTTGAGAAAGTTTAAACCCTATAACCAAGAGAACCGTGCCGAGGGGTTGTAGTTTTGCAGCTTAAATATTCCCGTACTTTGACCCGTTTCATAAACTATGAACTTGATGAATTTACTTTGAATAACTTTGTTCCCGCCTAATTTCAATAACGTCGTAAGATTTTCGTGACGATAAAGATTTCCGAGCCAAAATTATTTTTGTCGGGTCCCAAACTTGGCTTCTAACATAAATAGGTATTCGCAAAACATTGCATAACTTTCCCATGAGGCATAGAAATAAAAATCACATGAGATAATGTAACATACCCCATGGAAACACAGCTAAAGATTTGAAAAAAACGTCATTAGGGTATCAACCATTTAGTCAACAAAAGTGTTTCAGCTTCATTTATAAATATAGCTGAAATTCAAATAGGAAATGCCAATTCTAAATCTCGCGATTCTTTGTCACGGTTTATTGTCTCTGAAATTGGTTTAATTGTGTGAAATTTTACACAATGTGTAAGTAATTTACATAAATTTTTTTGAACGCTATGGTTTTCTAAAAATTAACAAATACCATCGCCGCCATAAACAATGTAGACTATTTATAAATCATCTTGGCTAAATGCCGAAATAAGCGACAGCTGGCTAAATTCAGTCATAAATAATGTTGACCTTGCAAATCATTTTTTTTATTGAAAAAAATGTTCAAAAACGAAATAAAGAATCCTTGGTCTAAGATGGCAGAAAAAAAATTTTCTAACAAGAAGCTTAAAACACTTCATACCGGATTTTGACTTTTCAAATCCTTTTTTAAAATCGGTCTATTGTGGTTCCTATAGACATATCTCCCGATTAAAAACAATCCAAATACGAAATTAAGGATACCTATTTATATTAGCCACTTGTGTAGAACAGCCTTGGAACTTGCGAAAAAAATATGTCACTTTTTTTGTATGAATTATACATTTCAGATGACGAAGTCCGTTACGAGGCCACTTTTTCGAAACAGGAAAAAGCTATCTCCTCCTAGGTTTTATTTGAATAAACCTGTAATGGTTACCATAACATGAAGAATTGAAGCAAACCTTCTTAGGAGCGCTAATGAGCAATAAATGCCAGTACTTTTGCTAGATATGCACAACAGGCCGTTTGAAAATATTTACAAGCAGGGCGCGGCCTTATAGTTATACGCGGTATAGTTAGATCCACGCAAAGAACCTACGTAAGCTCCGCATAAACCTACTGCATTTTGAAAAATAATTTATTCGGTCTCGGGTGCGGCGTTAGTTTAAGGCAAAAGATAGAGCTTGTTTTCAAACGTTCCTACGCATAAGAATAGGCGTTTTAAAACCAGAATTCAGACCAAGATTCTTTAGGTCGCGCGACAAGTGAAATATACACTTTTCTTATAAAAACCATGTTCAGTATGACCAATGCTTGGTATTTCAAGGATTTAAAAACGATGTTTTCAACTGTCTCCGCAGACAATGTCGGCTAGTCTTGAACAATGTCCACATATAGTTTATTCAGATACAAAATATTTGTGATTTTTTGAGAATTGATTATACTGTGAGCAATGATTGTTTTTTTTCATAATTTTCATCGTTCCTTGTCATTTTATACGACTTTCGATAAAACTTTTTTCGAATTCATGTTGTATTTAAAATTTAACTTTAAGATTTCCATTTTTTTTCGATAAACTATATTTTATACACCTAGAAGATTTGTAACGAAAAATTAATTCTTAAAATATCAAAATTTCCTTACTTCTTACGAGTAATTTTAACACAATTGTAAGATTTAGATATTGTAACAATGACCAAGTCAGAGCACACTTTCCCAAAAGTTACGCGTATAGTTAGAATTACGCGTATGGTTTAGGAGGGTTTTTTGGCGACAAAAATACTTAGAAAAAATCTGAAAAAACTCGAAAAATTTGAGAAAAATCTCGAAATTTTTCCTATGATAAGAGCAGAAATGCATTTTGTGGCCTTCTTCAGGCTATTTAGTGCAGTTATTATGTTCCTAACCTGAATTAAAAAAACCGGTGAGTACCCCCTTAAATTAACTTGAAACTTTTACTAAACAATTTAAATATTGATGATCAATCCCTGAAATTGAAAACTGTGGTGATCGTCCTAACGGACATAAACCCATCGAAGTTTTACACAGTTTTTTTCGTTTTTTGCCGTTGTAATTGTTTTTAGAATTTTCAAAACAGTGTATATTACATTCAATGTATCACATTTATGAGACCGGCGGATTTTCCAATAATTTATTATCATTCTAATCTTAGAATTTCTAGCCAATCACTGGTTCATTGGGTATAAAAATTGATGCATAGGTCTATAATTTTTCACAACCCTAAGCCAGGAAACCATTATTTGTTAGGGAGACACTGACCATTCATTTGGCTCAAAAATTCCGCTGATTGGTTGATTTGCTTTCGCAAACCGAACGCAGAATATGGCTCCCGAGCAAAAAATCAGCTCTTTAAGGACAAGTCTTCTAAAAAACTGCGTGAGTGATTGAAAACTGCTGAAAAATCGACCCACCTACGCCTTCTGAAGAGCTCTAATGTGTAAAAATAACGCTCTTTTTCTTTACTTAGGTTTTTGATAGAGCTTTCATTATCTTCCCTTAAACCTGACAGGTTTAACCTGTCATCTTTCAAAATCTTTGAGTTCATTTATTTGACCAATTAAAGTTTTAGTTAAAAAAAAATCCCGATGATAGAAAGGTACTGTGCGTTTGGAAATTAATGACCCAGGTATGGCCCACCGACGGTGGGTCACCGTATAATACATTATAATTTATAATTGCAACAAAATTTTTTTTAAAACTCAATCCTTGAATTTCTGCGAATTCAAATTAAATCTTCAAGTTTGGTCTGGATTGTTTCTAAATAAGCACATTATTATGTCAGATACGTTATCTATCCGTGGTCGATTGGTTTTGGATTCTTAGTTTGTACAAACTTCGTGAATGTATTTCATCTATTTAATACTAGTAGTATAAGCCACTTTTGGTACAATTTTACTTGATTTCACCGGACAAAGGTAACAAAGATATGGTTAAGATAACCAGGTTAACCACGATAAGCCTAAGTAAAACTCGATAACCTTTTCAATAAATCAATGGTAATGCATTTTTTCTCACCATAATTTTGCATAAAATCTTTCAATTAAGTTTTATTCGTATCGAAAAAAACGAATTTGGCTGAAAATAGTGCAAAATGTTTGAAAACAGTCTTAAGCCGACTCGATCAAGTTTTTCGAATTTCCTGATCTCATAACATGTAGGTCAATTCGATCAGGTATTATTCTATAATCAATCTGATCAGTTTTTGGGGCTACCCGGTCAATTTAATCAGGTTTCATATAATGGTACTCAATCCGATCCAATCTGATCAAGTTTTTTCTTATACTTTTCATATATGGGTCTGCCGACCCCTTGTCTGACGTGTCAAGTTTGTAAAATGATTTACATTGAACCCAATGAGTCGTAAGTTACGATGTTTTGATGGATAAATATTTTGTTTCAAGTGATATTTATAAAATTCCACTGAAGCTTTTCAAATATCATGGTTTTTTTAGCTCTATTAATGGTTTATTTCGTCACTGATCAAATGACTATACTCTCAAACGAATTTTAAAGCATCAGTAATGACAATGTCTTGGGCAATTTTAAGAAAGATACGGAATCTTTAATACCTCGAAATATATCCCCTATTCACACTTTTGTTAATACCCGACCCTGATTAGGAAACGTAGTGTGTTTTTAAGTAGTAGGGCCGGGATATTAACAAAAGTGTGAATAGGGGATATTAGTTGAATCTTTATTTTTTCCGGTCGCGATAACTGTTAATTAGCGGCTTATCCGGGTTTCATGATCAATAATGAAAAAATAAAAACAATTCTAAAATTTAATATCGAAAAACTTTAATTTTGGACGACATATTTCAGAAGTAAAACTTTTTTTTGTAATTTTTGCTGTTATTTCAATAATTGATGCTATTTCTTGATTTAAAAACCATGCCAGTATTGATTTGAAAAACTAACCATTTATCGAAAATGGTTCATAGTTGATATGGCGGCGCACAACCATCTAAGCGGCTCAGAGTTAAACTTAAGTGAATAAATTTCGGTTTCAGCAATTAATATGACAATTATTAATATGACACGTATGATAATGATCTATTAAAAACGTGAATTAATTGTATTGTGTTAGATTACGAATATAGAATCTATAGATTCAACAAATTTAGTTTTTGAGAAAAGGTACAGAGTTACAAAAGATAAGTAGCCATTTTTAATAATTAGTTTTCGTATCTTTAGAAAGAATTCAATTTTGATTTAACCCTTAAAATTATACTATTATAAAGGAGGTGGTAGGGAACGATACCACTTCAAAAATTTATTTTTTGTTTCATATTTTTGATATGATTTTGATAACTAAACACGGTTTCTAATCACCTCAACCTCTTTGTTTATCTCCATATTTAAAAGTTAAAATAAGTATTTGATGAAGTACTTTGCTGAAATATGAAAAAGTGAGACGAAAATAAAATAAAAAATTTGAAGATAATAGACGAACGTTTTATTAGAGCTTATTTATCTTCTTATTCTATTATCAGTACTTAAAGAGGTACTTAATAGTACTTCAGGGAGCTTCGGCTTACAAACTGCAGATTTTTGCTTGGTTGGCTTAGCTATACTGAAATTTTTTTGGTCACGAATCAGCTGGAATCTATCACTCTTTTAAAAAATCTCTCAATAATCTTTAATTTAAAAAAGCTTCAACGCTTGCATTTTTTGCACCCAGACCCCCTGACCCCATTGTTTTGTGGCTGGTAATCTGTGGCAGAGATTATCTGCGGCAAATTTAATCAGCCGGAAATCAGGAAACTATAACATTTTTGATAGGATATAAATGACCAATAGTATTTTGCGGTTTAAGGGGGTGGTCGTCGTACTTAAAGGCGAAAAACCGGGTTTTCAATGGCCAATTATCGCAAGAGTACAAACTTCAGGACAAAGTTTTGCATCTGACTTATGTATTTGAGCAAAAATCTTGCATCCTATAAAAAAACCGAAAGCGGCGGATGGCTCGTCCTACCAGAAACGTGCTTACAAAAATAACAAAATTATTTTTTCAAAATTTATCTTCTCCCTGAGTTTTTATGGTACAACAATGATTTATTACTCAAATTAACTGAACAGCACGTGAGTTAAAAATCAAGTTGAGTTTTTTGAAAATTCTAGAATTTGGTCTCAGTATCACCAAAAAACAGTATTTTGACCCTTGTTTAGGGGTCTCAATCAAAATGTATCTCTTCCCTGGATTTAAAAGTCACACATTGGAGACCTAGATGAATGTGAGAGTCCGTGCAAAAAATCGAGTTGAGTTTTGTTTAAATTTCTGACTCGTTTTTCTGTAAATCGTGAATTAAATTTCAAAAATCAAGATATTTCAACTTTTTTCATACAAAATATTTTTGAACTCATCAAAAAGTGCTTTCCTAGCCATGCATCAAAATAAAACGAGTACCAAAATGCTTGTAATTTTCCATATTTTCATAAAAAAGGCATAAAAATAAAATTGGGAAAATTTGTTTCTAGAGCCTCATTTTGCGACGACCACCCGCTTAATATTGCCGAGATTCATGTTAAAGTGTGAATATTTCCACACTTAAAAAGTTTACTGGTATGTGTTATGTCTATTACGACATGTCGCGACACTTGCTGGGGCTCTCATGGCCCCTTTTCAGCTTGAATTTTTATATAATTCGGCTTTTGAAAACGACTTAGCCGATTAAGTGCGTGGATAGCTCAAACTGAGCACAAATATCTAGTGAATATTAAGACAAATCAAATTTGGTTCGAATTGGGCCATTTTTTTGATTTTTTTCTGAGACTACTGAAAAATTTTGATTATCTGTTTTTGCTACTGAAAAATTGTAATTAATGCTGTAATTTGAACCACTTACTCAATTTATATTTTTCTAATTATTTGTGTGCAGTTTGAGCTATCTAAGAACTCAATCAAATAAGTCGTTTTCAAAAGCCGAATGTTAGAAAAAATGTTGGCTGAAAAGTGACATAAAAGCCCAAGCAAGTGCCATAATAGATATCTACTGAATTTAAATTACTGTAGTAATATTTTTGAATGGCTTTATTTGAAAATATTTCCAAGAATGTTAGCTAAAAAATAGTTTCGCCGTCACTTCTGGTAGAGTTTTTAAGATATTGTCCGCTTTTGTCCGGCCATGGAATTTGTGTATAAATATTTTTAATGCTGAGTCGCGTGAAAATGAAACGCCAATCAGTGCTAGATCCTCCTGGTGGAAAAATCAGAAAAATTTAATAAGAGCTCAATCACATTGCTACCAAAATCGACCAAAGTAATATTTTACATTCAGAATAACAGGTAATACATAAAAAAACTAAACGGGAAATTCAAATATGTTAATTTGAATGCAATGGAATTAATCTTTATTATTTTAAAGCGTTTCCAAACTAGAGTGTCCAAACTTAAAAAAAATGACAGGAAATGGACTAAAACTTTCCCCGTTAATCATAATCAAAAAAGAATTCAGAGTGTTTCACAAAAGTAATGTTGTTTCGTTGAAATTAAGTCATTCGGGATTCCGATATAACAATGACGTTGGTTTTAAACGTTGTTATGAATCCAACTTACATCGTTTTCATGACTTGATATTCATTTGTTTTATTGTGTACCAAAATCAATTGGTGTGTGTTTAGTGAACCATAATTACGTCACATTTAAAGGTTAAATTTGCCTGATCTTGACTCGTTTAATATATTTGTCATGAGGTCAGGTAGAGTAATAAATCGGATATTTTTTTTGGTTTAAGTTCTCTGTATCCTGAACTTATTCAGCCTTAAGGGGAACGGTGCTATTTGACAGATTTGCACTTTTTCAATTTTTTTTTCGGCTAAAATTTTTTTTTAATTAAAGTTTTTACTGTTGAGCTTACTTCGTATAATCTGTTTTTTGAATCGATTATTTTTACTTTATAAATTTTCATTTTAAAAACACTTTAAAAACGCGCGGTTGCAATTTAAAGCCGGGATCGGCAAAACTGGATTGGATCGTATTGGAATTATTGGATCGGATTGAATCGTATTGTTTTCTTCCGATACAATCCAATCCAATATGATTAAAATTTAGGGGTCAGTCGATCCGATCCAATATGATTAAAATT